>ML784154.1:675662-688104 GCA_009831015.1 Picea engelmannii | reverse complement strand
TAACCTTTTCCATGAGAATTCCCTCAATATATAGGAGAGAATGAATTAGTTACTTGGATAAGAATGATCCCACAAAATCTGGGAATCCAGTACTAGGATAACCATTCGAATGCCAACCCATCCTTCTAGAATATTCCCTTCTAAAAGCATCGAGAATTCACTTTTTTCCATGCTTTAGGAAGAGTTCGCACCCTAGCAGTTCAACACAGTGCGAGAAGTTCGCACCCTAGCTTAAGGCAGCCTACGAGAATCAACATTCTCGCACCCAAATATACTAGCAGCCTGTGAACCTTCTTTAAAAATGAGTTTTCTGGGAAGAGATGAAAGTAACTTTTCTCAGGAGAAAGTTATTATGAAGAGCCTGAGTACACCATCATCAATACATCATCATGATGACCAAAATCATGGGTAACAATGGGTAGTTGAGTTGTAGGTTACAGCACTGATCCTACGAGATATGTTGCAACACAAATACAGTTGTTGTTGTGGTTTTAATTGGGAAGGAAATTTGTGGAATCGAGAAAATTCCCCAATTCTTGGGTCTACTTTAGCTTAAATTGAAATGGGTATGTCGAGTTTGTGAATTTTTCAAATGGGTTTTGGTCTTAGAGGCCAAAATGGTCGAATTTGTAGCAGTCGCACAGGTGCTTGGGGGCAAATTTGAAGTGCCCCTAGCAAAGAATTCAGGGTTAAAACCCCCTCAAAATTCAATCATTGTGTTGGGTTTATTTTGCATAGGCCACCTTGTTTTATTAAAGGGTCGAATGCAGCTTGGAGAAATCAATTTTATCCCTAGAATCCAAGTTCAGAGATTCACAACAATCGCAGACTCGTGAGTTCGAAAAAATTGCAAAAATTCAACTCTGTGTAGAAAATGATGGAGCCACCGATACACTATGTATTGAAAAAGAAAGGAGATCTTCATTGATACATAGGAAAATAAAGGATATCTTCATTAATAAATTGACGAAGGATGAGCCTTAGAAATTTGTCAGCGAGGAAGTAAAATCTTCTACCGAAACGTCGAAGGAGAAGATCTTTTGGTCATCAACAAAGGAAACGTCAACGAGAAAAATCTCTGCATCACAGATACACCGGAAAGGAAAATATTTAGTCTCTAACACATCGACGAGGAAAATATTTTAGTCATTGATACACTGACGACAAAAATATTTTTTTCGCCAATACACCAACAAGGAAAGAAAAAAGTTGTCGATAAAGGATAGTTTTGGTGGAGGAAGTAAATTTTTTGTCGATGCAATGCATCAGCGAGAAAAGAATCTAAGTCATGGATACATCGACGAGAAAATGTGATAAGTTGTTGATAAAACATATATTGGTGATGACAATAAATCTTGTGTCGATACATCAATGAGGAAAGAAAGTTGTGCGTCGATACATCGACAGTTGAAAGATATTTCGATGTCGATACATCGGTGAAAAATGATTTTTTGACATCGAAACGTTGGCGAAATGGATAGATATTGATCACCCATAAGGAAAGAAATAAGAGGAAGGAAGAGAGAAAGAAGAAGGGAAAATAGAAAGAAGAAGAAAAGAGGAGAAATAGATAGCCATTTTTACAAAAAAAAAAAGTTCGGAGCCCAAAACTTGTTTTGGACATAACATGAGCAGTTTAACTTGGATTTGGATGAAATTTTAGGTGTCTATCTGAAGTGACAAGGGCTAAAAGAATTTTAATGAGGTATATTGACTAATTTTACTTCCACTTTCAGAAAAATACAAAATAACGAACTTTGAAGGTATGGGTCGTGCTCAGTAATCGGGACCCAGATAAGGGTGAAAATTGTATAAATAACTCAAAAATAAGGCATGAAAATACCCATCTGGCCTCCCAGTGAAATTCAAAGGGAGTTAGGGTGGAGATGCTGAAATAGGGGAAAATCCACTGTTTTTGGGTGTGTTAGGGGGATTTTTGAAAACTTTAGAGGAAGAAAAGGGACCCTAGATCACCTGTCCATAAAATTCTATTTACTTGACTTTTTATATACTCATAAATCAGGACAACTTTTTCTTGAGGAGATTTTTTTCAATTCTGCTTCATTTGGGAAATAACCATTTTTGGCCAAAAATTATAAGTCTGGAGGAAATGCAGAAGGGCAAAATTCTCAAATCTAGATTGATGTAGAAGTTAGTTGGAGTGTTAGATTATAAATTTGAGAGTTATTATGTACTCAAAATCATGAATATTATCAGCACTCGATATAAAAAAAAAGTATGGTTCTTGCCATATTTTCTTCTATAAAAGGCAGAAGTTAGGCCTTAAGATTTTTGGTACGAGTGAAACAAGTGCAAAAAGGGGTGAAACTGTTGATTTCATAAGGCCATAACTTTTAGCTCAGAAATTAGATTAAGGCATGAGTATAGTCGTTGGAAAGGAAAACACGAGGAAAACATGCTAGAAGGATTGAATTCCCCAATAGACTATATGGTTATTGTATAAAGTTGTAGGGAAAAGGTTATTTGAGCTTTGTAAACCATGCAGTGGTTCAAAATGAAGGTTTTCCAAATAACATCAATTTTGGAAAAAAAAACATTTTCAAATGTTAGAGGTACAAGACATGTGTTAGTAATGGGTAAGGAGTTCAAATGCTCATGATGGTGTATATGCAAAGGTATATAGGCATATTTGAAAGTGCAATTTCCTGGTAATGAAAAGAGGTTGAATCCTAGTAACATGGTAGTGTTGATGAGCAAGGGAACACACAAGTAGAGAATGTTTTTCAAGAGCCTATTGACTGGATGAATAGGGAGATTAATCATCAGAAAAATGCCAGAACCAAGTGGGGCATTTTTGCAAAGGTGTTGGAATATTTATCAACAAAAATTATTGATGATGTAGGTTGTCTACTCTTGAATAAATACAAGTTACAACAAGAGGAAGGGAAGGAATTCGATATTGTATATGACATAAGTTATAAACTAGAAAAATATTTTGAGCACCAAAGTGGTTATTACTTGCAAGTAAATGACATGGAAGCAGGGCATATCTTGTAGAATTTGGCTAAGGAAATAAAGAGCTACAGGGTAGGAAATGAAAAGTTGACGAAGGGCTCCAGAAGAGCAGAGTCAAATTAGTAATTTAGCTACTACATAATTTGAATAGATTGCAAGGTCATATCAACAAGTATTCCCATAGAAGACATGAATCCAACAAGTGAAGAATGTCATTAATGGGAATAGAAAGGAAAGGTAAGACCCCGTCGCCTTGAAGGTAGAGATGTGTTTATAGATGCAAAGCTTGCTGCAAAAGAGAAAAAGGATATTAGGAGGTGATGTGTGAGCCATATCTATGTGCAAGAATATGAACGCTTAGAAAAAGGGTTGTTAGTTATGAATTGGAAACTACGGCTGAAGTATCCTAGGGCAAGAAAGAAAGCCATTTATGTTATCAGAGTGCATAGTGGAAGAAGGGTACATGTACAAAGAATTCAAGGGATAGAATAAAATTTGTTATTCACTTCAAAGTTCCAATCATGGAATGATATGAATTACATAATTCCAATGTGATGGGAGGTTCTAGCAAGTTAAATTTGGAACATGGTTGCCTAAGTGGAGGTAGTGGCCAATTTGGAATATTGGTTGGAATTGCAAAATGGCCAAGTGGGACTTGGCTAAAACAGGTTCAAATCGGAGAACAATAGTGCATAGATGAGAATATTGATGGTGCACATAGCTACATGGATCTATAAGGATTCAAGTACAACTACATGGAGCACAAGAAGCTAGAAAAGATATTCCCTAGAGTTTATACTAGAAGATATACATGATGCATATAGTAAAGATAGAATTCATGTGCATTAGTTGGAATGATGAGATTGAATGTTTGGTGCATATTGATGTGCATTAGTGCATGAATAAATGCTTGGGAATACATGTGGCATGTTCGTAGATTGAGAGTAATATATTGTTATATATGCAATAATGGTTTTATGATAATTGAATATGACTAATGATGGATTGTGTATCAAGTAAAAATGCTTATAGCATGGCTGAAAATAATGTTGATGATGTTTTTGTTGTATATGGAGTCCATTCGTATGAAGACAAATGAAGATGGTAAAATGTTGTCCAGAAGTTGATGAAGGGAGCTTGCAATATTCTACAAAAAAAAATATCAGCTAATCAGGTAGCATCGAGTAATGTAGTGAAAACCATGCATGTATGCATTTGGTTGCTTATGTTGCATAAAATGATGAAGGGAATTGAGGTAAAAATTCCCTCAGATAAGTTCAATATTTGAATTGATGTGTAAATGTGGAGGGTCTTGAGTATACAAATGTTTTTAAATGCTTGAATGGGTTTATATAGCATTTATTGGTATTTTATGTTGGTTATGAGATCATAACTAGGCCAAATCAGGAGACATATTCCTAATGTATAAATGGATGCCAATAGAGCTATCCATGTGTGATGCCATGATGTGGTTGGATATGTAAGGTTTGTAGTTCCATACAAGTGCTTAATGGTGTTCCCTTTTATAACCAATGTTTGGATTGCAACCTCTTTACCGACACTAAAGAGCACTAAAGGATTAAATTCATGGTGTTGTGTATGGGTCGAAGAGGAAGGTATCCAACTAGTCAAACAAGTAATGGGGAAGAGTTTGAATGATGTATTGAGTAATTGGTTGAACCTTCCAACTCACCATGGTTGAGTACATGGCATACATATGTGGTATTCCATAGTCAATGCAAGGGTGCATTGTGTAGATGTGGCCATGGGTATTGCCACATCGGTTTATCGGTAATGTTTAATTTCATTATAGCTTGGTATTCAAGATAATGCATGTGCATGGAATGGTAGCTTCATTCCATTTACTATGAATAATAGTGGAAGTTGTTGAAGTTTTAGAGGAATGTGATTCTGAAATCACTTTATAAGTTGATTGCAAATGTTGCAATGAGAGGTTAATGTGCATAAATACTAACAATCTGTTGGTTGCATGAAAGTTGAGAAAATGCAAGAAAATGGTCTTGGATATGGAAATGATGCAATCCCACGAAGAAGACTAATGCTTGCTAATGCAAGAGCCTAACAATTATGAGCAGAAGACTCATGCTTGAGAAATTTTTGTTCCTGTATGAAACAAATTTGAAAATTAATAAGTGAAATTGTTATAATGATATCTCATGATGATTATATGTGTGTACAAATGAGATAATAGTTGGTGAAGGTGGATAATTTCGGGAAGAAGGCTATTGTTAGGACATTGGAACCCTATGATTTTTTCAGGTTACAGATTACTAATAGGAGTCTAGCAGTACGTTGGCATTGTCCTTGCATGTGAAATCCTTGGCAAGATGGATCGCATGAGGGACCGTGTAGCAGAAAAGGGGATGCCTGAGCTTGGAGGGTGAGTATAAAAAGGAAGCGACAACTTAGTAATGCATATGGAATGGTGGTTGGATCATGTGGGTGTGTTAGAGAGGAAAATTCAATTGAATTATTTCCCATGGCAACTTTGTGAAGGAAAAGATAGTGGCCATATAGATGAGTATTGGTTTACAATTGAAAACTTATTTTGGATAAATGTTATATTTTGGAGTTGAAAACTCCTATGAATAAGATAATCTTTATATTACAATGGATATAAAGGATATAATTTATTAATGGCTGATATAGGAACAATTGGATAATGAAGAAGCAAGTTTTCAGGCTTGTAGAAGAGGCAAGTTGTTAGTCTCGTACAAGAAGCAAGTTGTTAGGCTTGTAGAAGAAGCAAGTTGTCATGCTTGTAGAAGAGGCAAGTTGTTAGGCTTGTAGAAGAAGAAATTTATTAGGCTTGTAGAAGAGGCAATCTATCAATATTGTGGAAGAAGCAAAGTGGAGATAAACATGCAATGCAGGAGGCACATTTGCGACTATCTGAATATCTGGAGATTCCATTATCATAGTTGGAGTTCCTGGAACCAAGGCTATAAGACTTCATGTTCGACCTTGCATTGGAGCCCTAGAGGGAAGTGGTACAGCCTAAGGGACTATGGTGTAGAGAAGGGGGTACAATTCCTTGGGTTGTGCAAGTTGTGGGGAAAGAGAGCTTGTTGGTTGGAATTGCTATGGGAATCGACAAATTGTGAAATTTGTTGGAGCTAGAATTCCTGGAGCCTCATCTCTAAGACTTCCTAGTTGATCTGCGTTGAATCCCTAGAGGGAAGGGGTACAGCCTAAGGGACTATGGTGCATGGAAGGGGGTACACTTCCTTGGGTTGTGCAGACTGAGGAGAATGAGATATTGCAGGTTGGAATTGCTACAAGAGTTATTGAATTGTGAAATCATTATGTATTGTTTTGGTCCAGAGTGCCTATGTATCTATGGATTTTGGGGTCAGAGAGCCTATGTAAATGTATTTGGGTCGGAGTACCTATGTGATATTAGACTTAAGATTATATATGATGAGTAAAGGTTGAAGATCCTAGCATTGTAATATGTATGTACACCTATATGGTGTAGTGCACTCAGGAAAAGGAAAAAATAAGGGGGAGGGGATGTAATATCCCTAGTTCTAATCCCCACAATTATATTGTAATTGAAAATATTAATTAGGTTGGTGAGCCAATATGTTTGGGTAGGATATCCCATATGAATTGATGTGGCCAAGGGCTAAGCTATGTAAAATGTACATTAAAATAATTAATAAATAATAATCGTTGGTTGTAGTACGAGCGACGCAATAACGATAAGAGGTCATGATTCCACAAGAGAGGGGGATAAAGCAGGGTCCAAGGGGTTACCCATATGTATTAATTCAACCAATTCATATTAATGTTTATTCACCTTTGAAAAATCAAAGATATATTAAAGTGAAGTAAGAGTTCTGGGTGGGAAAGGTCAAACCACCCAATTTAAGACAACATGGTATGAGTACATCTACTTTTTGGGAAATGTGTGAGTCAAGCTTGCTTGAGAAGAAAAGGAAATTCAAGTACATTTTTGGGTCATGTTTTCATGTTGGTTTTGGATAGAAAGAGGAGGATTGAGTGCTAGAAAAAGAGCACCAGCCATGTTATGCTTAAGGACAACATTTTTGGGATGATTTTTATGTTGAAATGAGGTTGTAGACCTATTATGAAGGATGGATGCATGTAAGTGACATTTCTTGTTGAGAAAATGGCTCAAGAGGCTTGAGAAGGTTGTGTGAACACTCCTGGAACAACAAAGGATTCCTAGAGTCCCCAGATATTTCCTATCCAACTAAGTGCACTGAGGGACTATGTGGAGTGAAGCGGGATCTCATTCCTTGGGTTGTGCAAGTTGAGTGGAAAGAGTGTGTTGGTGGATTGGAATTTTTCGTGAAGTAGAACCTAGGTATTGGGATGTTGAATTATGGAGAGTGGAAATACAAGAGGGTCATACCTCCTTGTGGACTCATAGCCTCAGCTCAAGGTGGCTTGTTGTTGAGATTTGGAACAATAAGCCTATGGTTGGGAGGATCGTCCCTTGTATGCAACCAATTAGTTCAACAATTTGAAGATAAGTTTTAAATGTTAATTATGTTGTGTATATGTATAAGTTGAATGTTGTTGAGTTTCTTGATGAACCTGCATTCATGGTTTTATTATTAATGGTATTGCATGAGTAAATTTAGCATGTTGTTGATTGAATTTATTTGTATAAGAGAAAAAAATATGTTTTGTTGGTTATGGGTAGTTTACAAATAAGGTTATTGTTAATGCTCTGTAAATTTCCTAGAGGTTGTCAGAAAAGAAGAAATCTACGGGAGGTAACTTTATCCAACCACTTCGAAGCTGGGATCTAGCCCTACCAGCTTCAGAGAGGGATCTCTCTGTATGATTTAGATATGTTCCAAATTTAAACTATTAGGCTAGGTAAATAAAATATGTTTGTTTTTGTTTGTTGTCATTTTCGTTGGGTTGGTTGAGAGAGATTTACACATCCATTGGGCTATGGGGTCTGTATTATGAAATAAAATCTAAACCAGAAAATGAACAAACCTTTCACAGGGCAAGATAATGTAATCGCTGGATTCTTTTAGCAGCAAAAATGAGGAATAGCAAAAAAGGTGAGAATGTCAATTACAACAAAGAAGCAGTTAAGAATTTATTTATCGTAATATCAGAAGATGTAACACTAAAATATTTTAAAGTCAAAAACAGGGTATACAAAGATAAATCCATCAACGTTCGTTACTTTCAAAGATTAGATTTAGAAAACAGTGTGATAACTAAGCGAGAATAACATTTAACTTAGAAAGGAAAACATCACCAATGAATACATGCAAGAATCCTGTGGAAATGCCTCTTTGTATTAATGGAAGATCTCTTGAAAAATATTACAATCTGGTAGCTCACAGGGCGTAAAGATCAACCCTCAATACTTCAAAATGTGAAGTATTTATAACTCAAAATTACAAACGATCATGTCATTTAAAGATCGGGACATGGTAAATCTATTTTTAGCTTAACTAACTTAACAAACTACAAAAATCTAGGAAACTGTTTGATGATGTGTCGAAAATTCATGTTGTTTTCTGGGTGAACCGTTGGTGAGGCCTCTGCACGACCTCGTCTGACTGGATAGTTGACTGGGCTGGGACAGCTCATCGACTACTCGATAAGATTACAAAGCTATTCCCATCGAAGATGACTGGGAACGACGACTTTGAGTAATCTTTGGTAGACTTCATCCATCTCTATGTACTTAGCAAAAGTTGGCTTCATGATGAAGATGTACCAGATCTCATGTTGTATGTTGATGTCCAACTGTAGAGCATCTAGGAATGCTTTGCCAGTGATATTGCCTTATAATCCTGAAAATTTTGAACTATCCTTAACCACATCGGCTAGTCTCTTTTTGTAATCGGGGAGTGTCATCAATTTGTCATTTATCACCTTCAAACCAGGAAGACCTTTCTTTTGTAGAGCCTCGATCTTGCTGAAAAACCTTTGCACCCCTAGGTCCATAGCCTGAACATTTTCTTCTAGTTGTAGCATCAGTCCTCTCTTGGTAAGGACTCTCTTGACCTCAAGGATGGTCTTCGTTCTATCCTGAATTCTCAAATCTTCCAGCTCCTCTCTGGTTTTAGAATTTAGGAATTTGATGATTTCATTAGCCTCTATGGGCATCTCTCCCAGTTCTAATCTAATCTTCTCAATGGCTTGTTTACTTCTTTGTACCAATTCATTTTGCTCAAACATAATCTGTATCATTGGCCATATTTCGTTCATAGACTTGGTGATGTCTGTCCAGACACTTTCTTTGACTTCGGCCAGTGTTTTTCCTGCCATTGTTTGCTTCCAAAGCTGTTGTAACTCTTGTTTGAGCTGGTCTGACACTTGTCTTTCCTTGGAGTAGCTGGTTTGGTAAGAAGATTTGAGTTCCTGGAGGTTCTCAATCTCCTTTTTGAGCCTGCTAATCTCTGTTTCCTGCAGATTCATCTCTTCCATAGATTCAACAGTCTTTTCCAGAGACGTCAGTGGATTTGCCAATGGAATTTCTGCTAGTGACGATGTGCTCACTCCTGAGAGGGGAACCACACTCAATGGAATGACTTCCATGGGTTTTTACTTCTCTTTATCTTTCATTAGTTTCTCCAATCCAACTTCCATTTCCTTCAATTGTGCATTCTGATCCATGATCAACTTAAGAATCTCATATTTTTCTCCTTTTGTCTCCACTTTTTCCTTTGCCTGAGAGTCTAATGTTGGTGGCAGCTTCAATTGTTTCCTCAAATACGTTATGTTGGCATTTTTCTTCTTCATCATCTCCTCGACTACTTTCACATTCGAGGGATCATATCCAATCTTGAGGACCAGTTCCTCCAATGTATTAATCCTGTTATCTTTGGCAAAGGATGATATTTTCTCCAACTTCAACTGCGTCTGGACATTATTCAGAGACACTTGTAATTTGGAGGCAGCAGTGGAAGCATGTGCCAACGTGGAGAAAACCATTTCTCCAGTTTGCCTATGAAGATCCATTTGATCAACTGGATGCACATCCTTAGTCTGGAATTCAAAGGTTTCCCTTTTGTAATCGGTGATTACCTTTGGGTCTAGCACCTGTGCTTGGAGAAATGCCATGTGAATTCTTCCCTTATCAGTATCGAATGTCGATAGCAATCTGTGTTGTGCAGTTGACGTTTTCTTCCAGAACTGAGCATATGTGTTGTTGATCAGCGTCTGATTCTTTTTCTTGATCAAATCGTATTTCTCGAAGATACTCAGCTTCGATCCTATTTTGCCTGGCTAGTTGACTGGTGGAGTGTTTGTAGGCTTCTTAGGAAATACTAAGGTTATGATATGCTTGTTTCTTATACTAATGAGTGACCGATCCACCTCCGTCATTGTAGTGGATGGAATTTCCTTTTCTCCAGCCGTGTCAAGAGCCTGAGTGGTTTTTGGCCTCTTTGTGTGCAATCGGAACTCCTCAGATGATACTTCAGTGACCGAATGCGAAGTGTCCTCCCTGGGCCTTTTCTCCTTTGGAGCCTGTGGTGTAGTCGTCTGTGAAACAGCGACCGAAGGGTCATGTTGTTCTACCTCAACCAGTGTGTTTGGCTCCCATTCTGTCTAGTTTACAAACTTCTCTACCTCTGGCCTAGATATGTGAACATACGGGATATTTTTGTTTTTGATTCTCATCTCGGAAATTATGCCGCACGGATCATAGTGCCACGTGAAAATAACAAAGAACTTCATTTCTTTAAGCAGCCTATCTGCTTCCTCCCCGACGCCTCGACTGTTGCAGATGAAAGATACAATATGCCCTTTGATTCTGAGCTGCTGCTTCTTCTTCAAAGACACAAAATGTATGTCGTCCGAGTTTATCATCTGCCTTATGTATTCCAGGGAAAAAATTCTAACAGGTAAGTACTTTGGTAGCTTATATGGGGCCAACTCGCACCCATAGACTCTGATCTCAGTATGATTTTGGTATAGGTACCAATCACCAGTCTTTGTAAGGTCCGAGAGATGTAGAATCCTTTGAATTTCGTCATTAATTCTGGGTTCGGGTCTGTTGCTGAGCATACTCACCACTGGGTGGTAGAACTGCTTGATGAACTGCTTGAAGTTGAATTTTGTGGAGTTATGTCTGAGCAGAGAGGTCCATGTTGTTACTGCCTATGGTTTACCATCCTCGTCCATTTTCCGTATAGAAAAAGAAAATTTGTCCTCTTGGAAGAAAACAAACAGGTATGCCAGAATTGTAGAATGCATGAACATACCTTTTGTGGTGAAATTTATGAATTGTTCGTGAATATTGTCCGCTAGGAATGTGATGTAGTCGAACTGTGTAGTGGGTTTCTCATCAGTGGAGAAAATAGACAGAAATCCCAAAATGGGTTCATCTACCCATTGATCTGAAAAATAACCAAGCAAGGTGCATAATGACATGATGACCTGGTTTCCTTTTATTGAGAACAGGGAGGAAGGATAAGGGGGGTTTGTAGTGGGGAGATGAGCAGATTGTGGAAGAAAAATCTCAAAAATGTGAGCTCTTTGAGGAAACGACAGCTTCTGGTAGAGCTCTGTAATGATCTCAAGGTTAAAAGGTGTGGCAAAGTCGGCTCGGGATATCTGCATCATTTGGTCGATGGTTTTTGGTGTGATGAGGAAAAGAATTTCCCCGGACGAGGACACAATGGCTCTTTGTTTGGGGATATAATGGGCTTAGCACTTGAGGGCGAATTCTGGGAAGTGGTGAATCTAGGGAAAAGATATAAAGGTAGGTTGGACTCCCAGAGCCCAATTTTGTCACTCTAGTCTAGGAAAACTTCTTTCAGCCATGACTGTAGATCTGCGAAGTCAAAATCGCACCTTATGTCTGTGATTAAGTAGTCTTTGTTGGCCATAGGAATCCTGTCGAGGTCGACGGGAGGTGGGAGAAAAGGATTCTCTTCACCTTCTGCTCTCTTTGACTTTGGCGCCATTACTGTAACAATATCTGCAAATAAAACAAAAGTTAGCGGGGGCGACTGTAGATGTGGGTGGCTAACTGTAACGGAGAGAAAAATGGGGTAAATTCTCTGGTGCGATGAGTGGGTAAATGGTGAAGGAATGAAGGGTGAGGGTAGTTTTGAGTAAACTAGTATCTGTTGGGTGCGAGAGACAGGTCAGTTGGTTAATGGATAAGTTAGCCAATAATAAATGGCCAACGGGTCATTTAGAGCGTGAGATGGCAGGTGACAATGAATGAAGCATGTGGTTGAGTGACGTGGCGGTTATTGATTGGGGGAAAAGACCATGGTGAAGGGACTTGCCACGGGTGAACGAGGGAGAAAGACTGACAGAGTTATGGGTGGTGACTCTTACGGGAAAGGTGGATAATGACGTCATGAGGTGATGAGGTATGTCAGACAGTGATAGGTGGTGGGATTCGGGACCAATGGATTCATGCCACATATAGATAGGGGGGCCGCCAGAGTAAAATTCCATTCTGGACCCCCCCCCCCCACCA
>ML784154.1:656750-675550 GCA_009831015.1 Picea engelmannii | reverse complement strand
CCCCCCCCCCTCCGTTAAAAGCAGAACAGATAGGGGGGTCTGAAATCCAATATAGACCGTAGATCTAGGTGCTAAAACTTGGGCTGTCCAGATGCGCGCATCCATTATCTCTGATTCTGAACCCCCCCCCACCGTTAAAGGTAGAACGGTCGGGGGGGTCCTCAAAGACTTGTCCACCAAAGATCTGGGCATGAACATCTAAGCCGTTCATACATGAGTTGTGCATAATTGTGAGCGCGAAGGCATATGCGCCTCAAAAAACTTAGGATAAGTGCATGTCATGGGTTTTCCCAAGCTTTCCCATGTTTCTATCACCAAGGGGCTAGACAACCAACCTTTTAAACATCCAAGACATGGTTCAACATTGATCATCAAGATGGTTTTATTGAAATAATGCAAACTACCCTCTTTTCTAACCTAATTACCTATGACAATTAGCCCGGATTAAACTGTTGGACTAAGAAATTACTCTACCCTGGGGCTATCTAACCAAGATTAGGCAGTCTGGTCAGATTTATTCACTAACTAACCTAGATCACTTGGCTAAGATTAAACAGTTTATCCAAGCTTATTCACTACTCCTATCAACATCAATTTAAAAGAACTTGGCCATGCTTGAAAGGTATGGACCTAGTCATTGTTATTGCATGGGGCTCTGTTGAATTTTTTTATGCCCTCTTTTATTCTTTTTCTTTCTTTTTCTTTCTTTTTCTTTCTTTTTCTTTTCTTTTTTCTTTTTCTTTTCTTTTCTTTTCTTTTCTTTTTCTTTTTCTTTCTTTTTCCTCAAATTATTTGCAGAATGAAAAATCATTTGGCAAACAAAAACACTAAAGAGAGAACATTTCAGTCACCAATTGATCCTATAAATTATAGGGTTATAATTGTCACCATAAAGAAAAAATGCCCTTTTCCAAGGATTGATAATCTAAACTATTCGATCAGTTGAAATGTGAAAGAATCTTTTCCAAGATTGATTTGAGATCAAGTTATCACCAAGTGAGGAAAAAGGAAGAAGATATTAGCAAGACAATTTTCAAAACAAGATACACGCATTATGAATTTATGGTAGTGCATTTGGGCTATCAAATGCCCCAACTATTTTCATGTTATTGATGAATGGAGTATTCAGGGAATATTAGGACAAGTTTGTGATTTTTTTCCTTGATAGCATACTCATCTGCTCAAAGATAGAGAGGAACATGAACAACATTTGAGAATGGTGCTAAAATTTTTGAGAGAGCACGAGTTGTATGCCAAGCTAAGTAAGTTCATATTTTATCAAAAGAAGATTCACTACTCGGAGCATATTATTTCAACCAATGGGATAATAGTTGATCCCGAGAAGAGAGAGGCCATTAGAGGGTATCCAATGTCAACAAATGTGACAGATGTCATATCATTCATGGGTCTATTTGGTTATTACCGAAGATTCATAAAAGGATTCTCAAACATTGCAAGCCCAATCACTTCTTTACAAAGAAGGGGGGGGAATTTGAATGGACTTTCGAGTGTGAAGAGAGCTTTCAGCAGCTCAAAGACATTTTGATAAGTGCGCCTATCTTAAATATTGTAGATTCGAATAAATATTTTGTAGTGTGTATTGATGCATGAAAGAAAGGGCTTGGTGGATTCATCACTCAAAAGGATCATGTGGTGTGCTACGAGTCCCAAAAATTAAAAGAGCACGAGAGAAATTATGCTACACATGACTTGGAATTAGCAACCATTCTTGATGCGTTGAAAATGTAGAGACATTACCTCATGGGGAGAATATTTAGGTTAAGGAAATACCACCTTGGTCTAAAAAAATTGTTTGGACAACCCACACTAAATTCCAGACAAACTAGATGGCTCAAATTTCTTAGTAAATGTGAATTTGAAATTAAACATATCAAAGGAAAAGAAAACTAGGTGGTTGATGCACTCGATAGAAGAGAACATGAAATGCATGATGTCGCCATCAACATGTATTGATCTTATTTAAAAGACGGAATTTTAGAGTCTGCAAATACATATCAACACTACTTGAAAATAAAAGAAACATTATAGCAAGGTAATTTTTAGCAGAAATTTAATGATTATGAGCCAAAAGAGGATATAATCCTCATGTACATCAGTCAGTTATATGTGCCAAATTAAAGAAATATTAAAAATACAGTGTTGAGAGAAATGCACAGTGTGTCATATGCTAGGCACCCAAGATACCAGAAATCAATTCCAATTGTAAGAAGCCAATACGTTTGGTCCATGATGAAGAAATAAGAGGTTGATTATATAGCCAGGTGTCTAGAGTGCAAGAAGGTAAAGATTGAACATAGACATCCAGCTAGGCTATTACAACCATTGCCCATTCTAGAATGGAAGTGGAAAGTAGTTACGGTGGATTTTGTTACAAAGTTGCCAAAAACAATGAAGCAACATTATTCCATCATGATAGTGGTGGACAAATTGACTAAGGTTTCACATTTTATCCAAGTAAAGAATACACACAAGAAAAAAAATATTGCATAAATCTACATGAAAGAAGTTTCCAGGCTACATGGGGTGCCTAAGGAAATAGTTTCAGGTAGAGATCCCAAGTTTTCATCCAAATTTTGGAAAGTTTGTTCCAAGGCTTTGGGACAAATTTAGATCCCAATACAACATATCACCTAGAGTCTGATGGGAAAATAGAGAGGGCCAACATAATAATTGAAGTCGTTCTCAGAGTGTACGTGATGGACCAACCATCAAAGTGGAAGGATTACATCCACTTAGTGGAAATTTCTTACAATAATGGGTATCAAGCCTCATTAAAATTGAGCCCATTTGAAGCATTGTATTGTAGGAAGTGTAACACATCAGTGAGCTGGGAAGCAAACAGAGCTATCATTGGGTCAGATTTGTTGAAGGAAATGAAAGAATAGATGACAAAGATCTTACATAATTTAAAGGTTTCCCATGACATTCGGAAAATTTATGCCGACAATAATAGGGTTTTAAGACTTTTAAAGTGGGCGAACATCTATTTCTAAAAGAAGTTCGATAAGATTGGGTAGCAACCCAAAGTTGGCAGCAAGATATTATGGTCCTTTTGAGATATTAGAAAAAAAAGGCCCAATTTCATACATGATCCATATGAATATCGGTGGCCACCCACCTTTTCCAACTGGCTCAAAACAGTTTCTGACAATTTTGGCAATTTACTATTTTTAGCAGTTTTAACTTCCGAGGCCATTTTGAGGGCCTAAATGAAGGATTTTCGGGATCGAGATCCTAAATGATGGCCAAAGGAATTTTTGAGCCCCCAAAATTAATCTCCTCGACGATACCTTTCCAATGGGCTATCACACGCATAAAACAGAGATCGTATGCAAAAGTTACGACACCGGGAAGTTGATGTACTAACATACCCAAACGGGGCCCACATGACTTTTGGTGCTTCATCTCCTAGGGTTAGGTTTTTGGATGTCTAGGGTTTCGAGCATTCTTGCTTATTGTAAAAATGCCTTCTAAGCCTTATTTTAACCTTCTTCTTGTGAATGCGCACTGTCGTCACATCTCTTCTCAGAGATAAGCCGCCATCATTCCAGCAAGCTTGTTTTTGCTGCATTTTACAGTTTCAGCTTATTTCGTTATTGAATAGAAAACCAGTTTTACTGTATCTCTGTTATTTTTTGTTAAGCACCTGTTAATAATTTGTATTCATTTCGTTCTGCTCATAAAATACGTATCAGTGGTATCAGAGCGGTCTGCTCCTTGTCATCTTAATGCATGTCCCCAACGAGGTCAGAGTACAAAGAGTTGGGTCTCAAGCTTGTTTCTCTTGAGGAAAGAAGCTCTCACACACCCAAGAGACCTCCCATGGCAAGAGAAAATAAAGATGACAATACAGGAGATCCTTTCAAATTGTTGATTGAGGAATCCCTCACGCAACAGAGAAACGATATGATGGATATTTTTGCACAAATCCTTCGGAGGCTACCAACATGCGACGCATCTTCTTCGAACGGAGGCGCCGCCCCCTTCAAGGTACAAATAAACTTCGATATTTCTATATTTGAAGGTCAAATAGATGCAAATGTTGTGGACAAGTAGTTGAATCTAATAGAAGGGTTTTTTTCTATCCATAAATTTTCGAATAAAGAAAAGATTACTTTTGCACTCCTCAAAGTCATTCCCCATGTCAAAGATTGGTGGGAAACTTTCTGTGAGCAACAGGAAATAGAGGAAACCTCATTATTTTCAGTCACGGCCACTTGGGAATCCTTCATGGATACTACTAAGGAACAATACTACCCTGTCGGAGGTTATGACGACCTGTATACCAAATGGACCACACTGCGGCAAGAAAGAGACCAAGCAGTGCCAGATTTCACAAATATCTTTCATACCTTGCGCACCAAGTTGGGTGTCAAAGATTCAGAGTGAAATCTGGTGCTCAAGTATCGCGGTGCTCTGCATAGATACATCCAGATCGAAATGGAATTTCTGGACATCTCATCCTTGGGCCAGGCCTACCGATATGTCGTCAAAATCGAGCAGAATCTCAAACAAAAGACGCAACAATTTGGGCCTGGGAACCCCTCACAACAAAAGCCAGGAAAGGGTGGCCCCAACCCACCGAAAAAAGGAAAGAGAAAATATGGATAGTATTAGGACAACCAGTCCAAGCCGCAAGCAAAGAAGGAGACCGAAAAGACAAAGAAAGATACCGGGAAGTGGTGCAACTTCCATAAGAGCCCCTGGCATAACACCGATGACTGCCACTCAAAGCAGTCATTGGTGACCGAAGTGAAAGCCTCTGAATCAGATGTTGATTATGACTCTGAGACAGAACTAGAAAGGGGAAGACGGATCATTGATGCGGAACCTAGTGCCACCGTTGCTACCACCAAGGTCCAGCCTGGAGAACCACACGAGCCAGAAGAATGAGAGAACCTCTTCCATTCACAGATGTGGGTAAATAGCACCCTGTTGCACTTCATCATTGATAGCAACCAGAAGAACCTCATCTCAGCAGAGGTCGTCAAGTGGCTAGCCCTGCCAACGATGCCGCACCCACAACTGTACACCATTGGATGGCTCTGCCAAGGAAGCGATCTCCGCGTCATCCAACAGTGTCGACTGTCGTACGGCATCAAGCCCTTCAAAGAAGAGGTATTGTGTGATGTTGCTCCTCTCAAAGTTTGTGATGTTCTTTTGGGCCAACCTTATTTATGGAAATGTCATGTTGTATATGAGTCTAGACCTTGTAGTGTTATTATTACTTTGAACAAGAAATTGTACAGGATACCCGAGGCAGTCCACCTAGTGCTATTTCCTTGATCTCTGCTAAGAAATGCAGGAAGGTCATCTCTCAGATGGGGAAGTTTGTCTTCTTCATGATTCTCTCTCAGAATAAGCAAAAGATCACAGCCACATCCAGGGTCTCTACAGCCTACATCTCCACACAGTAGAAGTAAGTAGATAAGGTTGTGGAAGAATACTCAGATATCTTCTCCTCACCTACATGGGTACCTCTGCACTGCCAGGTCAAGCACCACATCTATCTGACCCCCAGCGCACTGCTACCCAATGGGCCAGTCTATCGTCGCTCTTTGTTAGAGAATGAGCAGATCAAGTAATAGATCCAAGAACAGATCCACAAGGGGCACATCCACCCCATCTCATCACCTTGTGGGATCCCAATCGTGCTGGAACAGAAGAAAGATGGGACCTAGCGACTCTGTAATGATTACCAGACTCTGAATAAAATCACAGTCAGAAACTGGTACCCGATTGCCCGAATCGATGACCTCCTTGATCAACTCATGGGGGCCAAATACTTCAGTAAGATTGATCTAAATTATGGCTACCACCAAGTCCCGATAGAACAGATAGATGTATGGAAGACCACCTTCAAGTCAAAGGAAGGCCTTTTTGAATGGTTGGTCATGCCCTTTGGTTTGACAAATGCTCCAGCCACTTTCATGAGGATGATGGACGATATCCTACGACCATTCACCAATAATTTTGTGGTGGTGTATCCGGATGACATTCTAATTTACAGCAAGACTTGGATCGAACACTTACAGCATATTCAGCAGGTTCTGCACACCCTGCGGCAGCACAATCTATATGCCAACTTGGAAAAATTCTCCTTCAGCATGGACAGGGTTCATTCCCTGGGCTACATCATTGATCAGCATGGTTTACATGTGGATCCAGCCAATATCCAAGTCATCCGTGACTGGCCAGCCCCAACAACACTCACTGAGCTTCGGAGCTTCTTGGGCCTTGCCAATTTCTACCGTAGGTTCGTGTTGGGTTTCTCCCATATTGCATGGGCCCTCAGCCAAATAAACAGGGGTGGTGGTAAGGTGAAATTTGCATGGGGCCAGTCCCAACAACAAGCATTCGATGATTTGAAGCAGCTCTTGTGTTCATCCCCAGTACTTTCATTACCAGACCTGCAGCATCCTTTTGAGATCGAGATAGATGCTTCAGACTATGCTATGGGCGTCGTTCTCACTCAGCACGGCCACCACGTGGCCTATCATAGTGAGACACTGTCAGATACTGTCTGTAATTACCCTACTTATGACAAAGAAATGTACTCCATTGTGTAAGCATGCCGCCAGTGGATACATTACATTCTTATGAAGAAGACAGTCATCCACACTGATCATAAGCCACTGCAGTTCATGCAAACACAGGGAAAATTGACGAATTACAGCCATAAAAAGTGGTCCATATACTTGCAGCAATTCCACCTCAACATCAAGTATAAAACAGGAAGCACCAATCACGTCGTTGATTGCCTCAACAGACCGCCAGTCGCGACACTCACCACGGTGCTAAACTCTTGCGGCCATGAGACATCTGGATGGCACAATTTCACCTTCCCTATGATGAGAGCCTTCCCTATGTCCAACATGGCTAAAATCGAGCCCTGCATAGCTCAATCAGCCACAGCCCCTTTCAAGTGGGGTTGGGATTCCAACCATTGGGACCCATAGATGTTTCACCACGCAAATTTCACCTTAACCTCGACCGACTCATCTCATGCTCCAACTGAAGCTGACAAAGCCACCCGATTCATTGAGCGGATCCAGCACATCCGCCAACAAGTTTAGGATATCCTACAGAATTCCAATGACAAGTACAAACAGTACCATGATCAACATCGGGTGCCACATAACTTTCAGGTGGGCAACAAAGTCAGAAACCAGTACATGATTCCCCGAATCGATGACCTCCTTGATCAAATCACGGGGGCCAAATACTTCAGTAAGATTGATCTAAAGTCTGGATACCACCAGGTCCCGATAGAACAAACAGATGTATGGAAGACTGCCTTAAAGTCAAAGGAAGGCCTTTTTGAATGCTTGGTCATGCCCTTTGGTTTGACAAATTCTCTAGCCACTTTCATGAGGATGATGGACTATATCCTGCAACCATTCACCAATAATTTTGTAGTGGTGTATCTAAATGACATTCTAATTTACAGCAAGACTTGGTTCGAACACTTGCAGCATATTCAGCAAGTTATGCACACCCTGCGGCAGCACAAGCTATATGCCAACTTGGAAAAATGCTCCTTCGACATGGATAGGGTCCATTACCTGGGCTACATCATTGATCAGCATGGCATACATGTGGATCCAGCCAAGATCCAAGTCATCCATGACTGGCCAGCCCCAACAACACTCACTAAGCTGTGGAGCTTCTTGGGCCCTGCCAATTTCTACCGCAGGTTCGTGTTGGGTGTCTCCCATATTGCATGGGCCCTCAGCCAAATAAACAGGGGTGGTGTTAAGGTGAAATTTGCGTGGGCTCAGTCCCAACAACAAGCCTTCGATGATTTGAAGAAGCTTTTGTGCTCAGCCCCAGTACTTTCACTACCAGACCTGCAGCATCCTTTTGAGATCGAGACAGATGTTCTAGACTATGTTGTGGGCATCGTTCTCACTCAATACGGCTACCCCGTGGCCTATCATAGTGAGACACTGTCAGATACTGTCCGTAAGTACCCTACTTACGACAAAGAAATGTACTCCATTTTGAAAGCATGTCGCCAGTGCAGACATTACATTCTTGGGAAGAAGACAGTCATCCACACTGATCATAAGCCACTGTAGTTCATGCAAACACAAGGAAAATTGCAGAATGACCGCCATCAAAAGTGGTCCACATACTTGCAGCAATTCCACCTCAACATCAAGTATAAAACAGGAAGCACCAATCACATCGTTGATTTCCTCAGCAGACTTCCAGTCATGGCACTCACCACGGTGCTAGACTCTTGTGGCCATGAGACATCTGGATGTCCCCAACTCTATGAGACAGACCCTGACTTCGCCACCACCTACCAAATGTTGGGTGCAAACGCAGTTGTCGATAATTTCCATCTTCAGGATGGGTTGTTGTTTCGTCTGGGACATATCTGTGTTGCATCAAGTGAGCGAGAAAAACTAATCTGGGAAGCCCACTACAGTCGAGTGGAAGGACACTTCAGCATTGAAAAGACAGTGGTGATGCTACACAAACATTTCTATTGGCCGAAACATCGACAGGAGGTCAGCAAGTATATAAGGTCCTGCACTGCCTACACTATTTCCAAACTGACCACTAAGAAACAGGGCATGTACACCCCTCTTCCTACTCCTAACAGGCCATGGGAATCCAACTCAATGGACTACATGTCAGGCCTCCGTCCACCAAATGGTGAAATGACTGTGTTTTGTGGTTGTTGATCGCTTTTCTAAGATGGCGATTTTGGTTGCCTGCAAGAAGAGCATCATAGCAGAGACCACTGTCAAGCTCTTCTTTGAATGAGTCTCGGTACATTTTGGAATCCCACAAACCATTGTCTCAGATCGGGATAGTCCATTTCTCATCACATTCTGGTCGAGCCTCTAGTCACTGCTGGACACCAAGCTCACCAAATCCACGGCCTTCCACCCCAAGACAAATGGCCAAACCGAGGTTGTAAATCGAATGATTGTGCATATCCTTCGCATGTATAATTCAAAGCACCCTCGCACATGGGATGAGATCTTTCCCTATGTATAACATCGCTACAACCGAGCCCTGCATAGCTCAACCGGCCATAGCCCCTTTCAAGTGGGGCTGGGATTCCAACCATTGGGACCCATAGATGTTGCACTTCCCCTTGCGGTCACCTCGACTGACTCATATATTGATCCAACTGAAGCTGATAAATCCACCTGGTTCATTGAGAGGATCTAGCACATCCGCCAACAGGTTCAGGATATCCTACAGAATTCCAATGACAAGTACAAATAGTGCCATGATCAACATCGGGTGTCACATAAGTTTTAGGTGGGTGACAAAGTTTGGTTGCCCTTGCAGAAAGAACGCCTTACATAACCCCATCGGAATATTCGCCCACACCGTTATGGATTGTACACTATCACCAAGGCCATGGGAGATAATGATTTTGAGCTCAACATTCCTCCTTTCCTTGGTCTGCACCCAGTGTTCAACGTGGATCTCCTTCGCCCTTATTTCCAACCATTATTGGACACCTCAAAAGTAGCAGAACAACCGACACCAACAGAGCTCAACCCTGACTGCCTACAACAGGCATCCAATGATCATATTGTGGACAGACAGATCTAGGGCACTCGACAACATAGGATCTAGCTTTATCGAGTCGTCAAAGCAGAGCAACTCCTACACCAAGGCAAGTGGCTCACCCAGGGCCAAATTCAGCAGAAATTGCCTCATCTAATGGGGGACCTCAACGCAATGGAGACCATTGCTTCCTAAGGAGGGAGGATTGATCTATATTGATATCGGTGGCCACCCACCTTTTCCAACTGGCTCAAAACAGTTTTCTGACAATTTTGGCAGTTTACCATTTTTAGCAGTTTTAACTTCTGGGGCCATTTTGAGGGACTAAATGAAGGTTTTTCGAGATCAAGCTCCTCAATGATATCCAAAGGAATAATTGGGCCCCAAAAATGAATCTCCTCGATGATACCTTTGCAACGGGCTTTCACATGCCTAAAACGGAGATCGTATGCAAAAGTTACGACCCCGGGAAGTTGATGTACTAACTTACCCAAACGGGGCCCACATGACTTTTGGCGCTTCATCTCCTAGGGTTAGGTTTTTGGATGTCTATGGTTTTTGGCATTCTTTCTTATTGTAAAAAGGACTTCAGAGCCTCATTGTAACCTTCTTCTTGCGAATGTGCACTGTCATCACATCTCTTCTCAGAGATAAGCCGCCACCATTCCAGCAAGCTTGTTTCCACTGCATTTTACAGTTTCAGCTTATTTCGTTATTGAATAGAAAACCAGTTTTACTGTATCTTTGTTATTTTGTGTTAAGAACCTATTAATAATCTGTATTCATTTCATTCTTCTCATAAAATTCAGATCAGTGGTATCAGAGTGGTCTTCTCCTTGTCATCTTAATGCATGTCCCCAACGAGGTCAGAGTACAAAGGGTTGGGTCTCGAGCTTGTTTCTCTTGAGGAAAGAAGATCTCGCACACCCAAGCGACCTTCCATGGAAAGAGAAAAGAAATATGATGAGACATAAGATCCTTTCAAACTGTTGATTGAAGAATCCCTCACACAATAGAGGAATGAGATGATGGATAGTTTCACGCAAATCCTTCAGCGGCTACCAACAGTCGACGCATCTTCTTTGAACGGAGGCGTCGCCCCCTTCAAGGTACAAATAAACTTTGATATTTCTATATTTGAAGGTCAGATATATGTAGATATTATGAACAAGTGGTTGAATCTACTAGAAGGGTATTTTTATGTCCATAACTTTTCAAATAAAGAAAAGATTACTTTTGCGCTCCTCAAAGTCGTTCCCCGTGTCAAAGATTGGTGGGAAACTTTCTGTGAGAAAAATGAAACAGAGGAAACCTCATTATTTTCAGTCATGGCCACCTGGGAATCCTTCAGGGATGCTATTAAGGAACAATACTACCCTGTCGGAATTTATGACGACCTGTATACCAAATGGACCACACTGCTGCAAGAAAGAGACCAAGCAGTGCCAGATTTCACAAATATCTTCCATACCTTGTGCACCAAGTTGGGTATCAAAGATTTGGAGTGACATATGGTTCTCAATTATCACGGTGCTCTGCATAGATACATCTAGACCAAAATGGAATTTATGGACATCTTATCCTTGGGCAAGGCCTACCGATATGCCGTCAAAATCGAGCAAAAGCTCAAATAAAAGATGCGGCAATTTGGGCCTAGGAACCCCTCAAAACAAAAGCCAGGAAAGGGTGACCCCAAAACACCGAACAAAGGACATAGAAAATATGGACAGTATCAGGACAACCAGTCCAAGCCACAAGCAAAGAAGGACACCAGAAAGACAAAGAAAGATACCGGGAAGTGGTGTGACTTCCATAAGAGCCCTTGGCATAACACCGTTGACTGCCACTCAAAGCAGTAGTTGGTGGCCAAAGTGAAAGCCTCTTAATCAGATGCAGATTATGACTTTGAGCCAGAACCAGAAAGGGGAAGATGCATCATTGACGCGAAACCCAGTGCCACCGTTGTTACCACCAAGCTTGAGCCTAATGAACCAGACGAGCCAGAAGAAGGAGAGTGCCTCTTCCATTCCTAGATGTGGGTAAAAGGCACCCTGCTACACTTCATCATTAACAGCAGTAGACAGAATAACCTCATCTCAGTAGAGGTCATCAAGCGGCTGGCCATGCCAACAACGCCGTACCCACAATTGTAGACCATTGGATGGCTCCGCCAAGGAAGTGATCTCCGCGTCAACCAACAGTGTCAACTGTCATACGACATCAAGCCCTTCAAAGACGAGGTATTGTGTGATCTTGCTCCTTTTGAAGTTTGTGATGTTCTTTTGGGCCAACCTTATTTATGGAAATATCATGTTGTATATGAGTCTAGGCCTCATAGTGTTATTATTACTTTAAACAAGATACCTGAGGCAGTCCCACCTAGTGCTATTTCCTTGATCTATGTTAAGCAATGCAAGAAGGTCATCTCTCAGATGGGGAAGTTTGTCTTCTTCGTGATTCGCTCTCAGAATAAGCAAAATATCATAGCCACATACAGGGTCCCTGTAGCCGACCTCTCCACACAGCAGAAGAAAGTAGATAAGGTCGTGGAAGAATACTTGAATATCTTCTCCTCACCTATAGGGGTACCTCTGCACTGCCAGGTCAAGCACCCCATTGATCTGACCCCCGACGCACCGCTACCCAATGGGCCAGTCTATTGCCTCTCTTTGTCGGAGAATGAGGAGATCAAGAAATAGATCTAAGAACTTCTCCACAAGGGGCACATCTGCCCCATCTCATCACCTTGCAGGAGCCCAATTGTGCTGGTACAGAAGAAAGATGGGACCTGACGACTATGTATTGATTACCAGGCTCTGAATAAAATCAGAGTCAGAAACCTGTACCCGATTCCCCGAATCAATCACCTCCTTGATCAAGTCACGGGGGCAAAATACTTCAATAAGATTGATCTAAATTCTGGCTACCACCAAGTCCTGATAGAAAAGACAGATGTATGGAAGACCGCCTTCAAGTCAAAGGAAGGCCTTTTTGAATGGTTGGTCATGCCCTTTGGTTTGACAAATGCTACAGCCACTTTCATGAGGATGATGGACGATATCCTGCGACCATTCACCAATACTTTTGTAGTGGTGTATCTCGATGACGTTCTCATTTACAGCAAGACTTGGGCCAAACACTTCCATCATATTTAGCAGGTTTTGCACACCCTACAGCAGCACAAGCTATACGCCAACTTGGAAAAATGCATTCGGCATGGACAAGGTCCATTACCTGGGATACATCATTGATCAGTATGGCGTACATGTGGATCCAACCAAGATCCAAGTCATCTGTGACTGGCCAGCTCCAACAACACTGACTGAGCTTCGGAGCTTCTTGGGCCTTGCCAATTTCTACCGTAGGTTTGTGTTGGTTTTCTCCCATATTGCATGGGCCCTCAGCCAAATAAACAGGGGTGGTGGTAAGGTGAACTTTGCATGGGGTCGGTCCAAACAATAAGTGTTCAATGATTTGAAGCAACGCTTGTGCTTAGCCCCAGTACTTTCACTACCAGACCTACAGCATCCTTTTGAGATTGAGACAGATACTTCAGACTATTTTGTGGGCACCATTCTCATTCAGCACAACCATCCCGTGGCCTATCATAGTGAGACATTGTCAGATACTATCTGTAAGTACCCTACTTATGACAAAGAAATGTACTCCATTGTGAAAGCATGCCGCTAGTGGAGACATTACATTCTTGAGAAGGAGACAGTCATCCACATTGATCATAAGCCACTGCAGTTCATGCAGACACAAGAAAAATTGCATAATGACCTCCATCAAAAGTGGTTGGTTGGTCATGGAGACCACCTTCAAGTTAAACGAAGGCCTTTTTGAATGGTTGGTCATGCCCTTTGGTTTGAAAAATGCTCCAGCCACTTTCATGAGGATGATGGACGATATTCTGTGACCATTCACCAATACTTTTGTAGTGGTGTATCTGGATGACATTCTAATTTATAGAAAGACTTGGTTCGAACACTTGCAGCTTATTCAGTAGGTTTTTCACACCCTACGACAACACAAGCTATATGTCAACTTGGAAAAATGATCCTTCGACATGGACAGGGTCCATTACCTGGGCTACATCATTGATCAGCATGTCGTACATGTGGATCTAGCTAAGATCTAAGTCATTTGTGACTGGCCAGCCCCAACAACACTCACTGATGTTCAGAGCTTCTTGGGCCTTACCAATTTCTACCGCAGGTTCGTGTTGGGTTTCTCCCATATTGCATGGGCCCTCAACCAAATAAACAGGGGTGGTGTTAAGGAGAAATTTGCGTGGTCCCTGTCCCAACAACAAGCATTTGATGATTTGAAGTAGCACTTGTGCTTAGCCCCAGTACTTTCACTACCAGACCTACATAGTCCTTTTGAGATCGAGACAGATACTTTAGACTATGTTGTGCGCACCGTTCTAACTCAGCACGGCCACCCCGTGGCTTGTCATAGTGAGACACTGTCAGATACTGTCTGTAAGTCCCCTACTTACAACAAATAAATGTACTCCATTATGCAAGCATGTTGCCAGTGGAGACATTACATTCTTAGGAAGGAGACAGTCATCCACACTGATCATAAGCCACTGCAAGTCATGCAGACACAGTGAAAATTGCAGAATGACCGCCATCAAAATTGGTCCACATATTTAAAGAAATTCCATATCAACATCAAGTATAAAACAGGAAGCACCAATCGCGTCGTTGATTGCCTTAGCAGACCGCCTGTCGCGACACTCACCATAGTGCTAGAATCATGTGGCCATGAGACATCTGGATGGCCCCAACTCTATGAGATAGACCCTGACTTCGCCACCACTTACCAAATGTTTGGTGCAAACACAGTTGCCGATAACTTCCATCCTCAGGATGGTTTGTTGTGTCTTTTGGGCCATATCTGTGTTCCATCAAGTGAGCCAGAGAAGCTGATCTGGGAAGCCCAATACAGTGGAGTGGAAGGACACTTCGTCATTGAAAAGACAGTGGTGATGCTACAGAAACATTTCTACTGGCCGAAACCTTGACAGGAGATCAGCAAGTATATCAGGTCCTACACTGCCTGCGATATTTCCAAACCAACCACTAAGAAACAGGGCATGTACACCCCTCTTCCTACTCCTAACAGGCCATGGGAATCCATCTCAATGGACTACATGTCGGGCCTACCATCCACCAAGCGGGGAAATGACTGTGTTTTTGTGGTTGTTGATCACTTTCCTAAGATGGTGATTCTGGTTGCCTGCAAGAAGAGCATCACAACAGAGGCCACTGCTAAGCTTTTATTTGAACGAGTCTGGGTACATTTTGGAATCCCACAAACCATTGTCTCAGATCGGGATAGTCAATTTCTCAGCACATTTTGGTCGAGCCTCTGGTCACTGCTGGACACCAAGCTCACCAAATCCACGGCCTTACACCCCTAGACAGATGGCCAAACCAAGGTTGTAATTCGAATGATTATGCATATCCTTTGCATGTATAATTCAAAGCACCCTCACACATGGGATGAGATCCTTCCCTATGTCCAGCATCACTACAATTGAGCCCTGAATAGCTCAATCAACCACAACCCCTTTCAAGTGGGGTTGGGATTCCAACCATTGGGACCCATAGATGTTGCACTTCCCCTTACGGTCACCTCGACCGACTCATCTCCTGCTCCAACTGAAGCTGAAAAAGCCACCCGGTTCATTGAGCACATCCATCACATCTGCCAATAGGTTCAGGATATCCTACAGACGTCCATTGACAAGTACAAACAATGCCATGATCAACATCGGGTGCCGCATAAGTTTTAGATGGGTGACAGAGTTCGGTTGCACTTGCAGAAAGAACATCTTACAGGACCCCATCGGAAGCTTCACCCACTCTGTTATGGGATGTACACTATCACCAAGGCCATGGGGGATAATTCTTTTGAGTTCAACATTCCTCCTTTCATTGGTCTGCACCCATTGTTCAACGTGGATCTCCTTCACCCTTATTTCCCACCATTATTGGACACCTCAGAAGTAGCAAAAAAATTGACACCAACACAGCTCAACCCCGACTACTTACAACAGGCATCCAATGATCAGATTATGGACAGACATATCAAGGTCACTCGACAACAAAGGATCCATCTTTATCGAGTCGTCAAAGCAGGGCAGATCCTGCACCAACGCAAGTGGCTCACCCGGGGCCAAATTCAACAGAAATTTATTCATCTGATGGGGGACCTCAACACAATGGAGACCATTGCTTCCTAAGGAGGTATTATTTATCCATATGGATATCGGTGGCCACCCATCTTTTCCAACTGGCTCAAAACAGTTTTCTGACAATTTTGGCAATTTACTATTTTTAGCAGTTTTAACTTCCAGGGCCATTTTGAGGGCCTAAATGAAGGTTTTTCGGGATCGAGCTCTGCAAGGATAGTTTAAGGCATGCTTGAGCCTCCAAAATGAATCTCCTTGATGATACCTTTCCAATGGTCTATCACACGCCTAAAACGGATATCGTGTGCAAAAGTTACGACCCCGGGAAGTTGATGTACTAACTTACCCAAACGAGGCCCACATGACTTTTGGCGCTTCATCTCCTAGGGTTAGGTTTTTGGATGTCTAGGGTTTTTGGAATTATTTCTTATTGTAAAAATACCTTCAGATCCTCATTGTAACCTTCTTCTTGCGAATGCGCACTGTCGTCACATCTCTTCTCAGAGATAAGCCACCACCATTCCAACAAGCTTGTTTTCACTGCATTTTACAGTTTCAGCTTATTTCGTTATTGAATAGAAAACCAGTTTTACTGTATCTCTGTTATTTTGTGTTAAGCACCTGTTAATAATATGTATTCATTTCGTTCTGCTCATAAAATCTGGATCATTGGTATCAAAGTGGTCTGCTCCTTGTCGCCTTAATGCATGTCCCCAACGAGGTCAGAGTACAAAGAGTTGGGTCTCAAGCTTGTTTCTCTTGAGGAAAGAAGCTCACGCACGCCCAAGAGACCTCCCATGGCAGGAGAAAATAAAGATGACGGGACAGGATTTCCTTTAAAACTTTTGATTGAGGAATCCCTCATGCAACAGAGGAACGAGATGATGGATAGTTTCAAGCAAATCCTTCGGCGGCTACCAACAAGCAACACATCTTCTTCGAACGGAAGTGTCGCCCCCTTCAAGGTACAAATAACTTCCATATTCCTATATTTTAAGGTCAGATAGATGTAGATGTTGTGGACAAGTGGTTGAATCTACTAGAAGGGTATTTTTCTATCCATAACTTTTTGAATAAATAAAAGATTACTTTTGCGCTCCTGAACGTTGTTCCCCATGTCAAATATTGGTGGGAAACTTTCTGTGAGCAAAACGAAACAGAGGAAACCTGAATATTTTCAGTCATAGCCACCTGGGAATCCTTCAGAGATGATATTAAGGAACAATACTACCCTTTCAGAATTTATGACGACCTGTATACCAAATGGACCACACTGCGGCAAGAAAGAGACCAAGCAGTCCCAGATTGCACCAATATCTTCCATACCTTGCGCACCAAGTTGGGTATCAAAGATTTGGAGTGACATATGGTGCTCAAGTATCGCGGTGCTCTGCATAGATACATCCAAACTGAAATGGAATTTCTGGACATCTCATCCTTGGGCGCGGCCTACAGATATGTCGTCAAAATCGAGCAGAAGCTCAAACAAAAGACGCGGCAATTTGGGCCTAGAAACCCCTCACAACAAAAGCTAGGAAAGGGCGGCCCCAACCCACCGAAAAAAGGATAGAGCAAATATGGACAGTATCAGGACAACCATTCCAAGCCACAAGCAAAGAAGGACACTGGAAAGACAAATAAAGATACCGGGAAGTGGTGCGACTTCCATAAGAGCCCTTGGCATAACACTGCTAACTGTCGCTAAAAGCAGTCATTGGTGGCCGAAGTTAAAGCCTCTAAATCAAATGTAGATTATGACTCTGAGCCAGAACCAGAAAGGGGAAGATGGATCATTGATGCAGAACCCAGTGCCACCGTTGCTACCACCAAGCTCCACCCTGGTGAACCAGACGAGCCAAAAGAAGGAGAGCGTCTCTTCCATTCACAGATGTGGGTAAAAGGCACCCCGCTGCACTTCATCGTTGATAGCGGTAGCCAGAAGAACCTCATCTCAGCAGAGGTCATCAAGCGGTTGGCCCTGCCAACAATGCCGCACCCACAACTGTACACCATTGGATGGCTCCGCCAAGGAACCAATATCTGCATCAGCCAATAGTGTCGACTGTCGTATGGCATCAAGCCCTTCAAAGACGAGGTATTGTGTGATGTTTCTCCTCTCAAAGTTTGTGATGTTCTTTTGGGCCAACCTTATTTATGGAAACGTCATGTTGTACATGAGTCTAGGCCTCATAGTGTTATTACTATATGAGTCTAGGCCTTGTAGTGTTATTGTAACCTTCTTCTTGTGAATGCACACTACCGTCACATCTATTCTCAGAGATAAGCCGCCACCATTCCAGCAAGCTTGTTTCCGCTGCATTTTACAGTTTCAGCTTATTTCGTTATTGAATAGAAAACCAGTTTTACTGTATCTCTGTTATTTTGTCTTAAGCACCTGTTAATAATCTATATTCATTTCGTTCTGCTCATAAAATCTGGATCAGTGGTATCAGAGCGGTATGCTCCTTGTTTTCTTAATGCATGTCCCCAACAAGGTCAGAGTACAAAGAGTTGGGTCTTGATCTTGTTTCTCTTGAGGAAAGAAGCTCTCGCACACCCAAGCAACCTCCCATGGCAGGAGAAAAGAAAGATGATGGGACAGGAGATCCTTTCAAACTATTTATTGAGGAAGCCCTCACACAACAGAGGAACGAGATGATGGATAGGTACGCGGAAATCCTTTTGTGGCTACCAACAGGTGACGCATATTATTCAAACGGAGGCGTCGTCCCCTTCAAGGTACAAATAAACTTCCATATTCCTATATTTGAAGGTTAGATAGACACAGATGTTGTGGACAAGTGGTTGAATCTACTAGAAGGGTATTTTTTTTTTCATAACTTTTAAAATAAAGAAAAGATTACTTTTGCGCTCCTCAAAGCCGTTCCCCATGTTATAACCCTAAAATGCACCATACAGGTTTACCTGGCATCAGGCCAACTCATGCCTCTTCCTAGCCAAAGCCATGCTGAGTATTTCCTCAAAAAACCACTTAAAACAAACAACCCGCGCCCTAACTTCTCACTGGGCG
>ML784154.1:640478-650750 GCA_009831015.1 Picea engelmannii | reverse complement strand
GTTTTCGCCTGGTCTTATGAGGAAATGCCAGGCATCGATCCGAAAATTGTTGAACATGAGATCCTTACGTATCTGGACGCAAAGCCTGTTCGACAGAAACTTCGTCCAGTTAATCCAAGGAAGGCAGCGGCTATCAAAGCTGAAGTGCAGAAATTGCTTAAGGCTGGGTTCATATACCCTATCCATTTGACTGAATGGGTGTCAAATCCCGTTCCAGTTGATAAAAAACAAGGCATGATTCATGTCTGTACTGACTTCCGTGATTTGAATAAGGCATGTCCGAAAGATAATTACCCAACCCCATTCATCGACCAGATTATTGATGAGTGTGCCGGTTGTGAAGCCTTTTCATTCATGGATGGTTTTTCGGGTTACAACCAAATCCAAATCAAACCCGAGGATCAACATAAAACGGCATTGTTGGCAAACTTTTTGTGAGCAAAAGGAAACAGAGGAAACCTCATTATTTTCAGTCACAGCCACTTGGGAATCCTTCAGGGATGTTATTAAGGAACAATACTACATTTTCGGAACTTATGACGACCTGTATACCAAATGGACTACACTGTGGCAAGAAAGAGACCAAGTAGTGCCATATTTCACAAATATCTTCCATACCTTGTGCACCAAGTTGGGTATCAAAGATTCAGAGTGACATATGGTGATCAAGTATCATGGTGCTCTGCATAGATACATCCAGACCAAAATGGAATTTATGGACATCTCATCCTTGGGCACGGCCTACCGATATGCCATCAAAATCGAGCAGAAGCTCAAAAAAAAGACGCGGGAATTTGGGCCTGGGAACCCCTCACAACAAATCCAGGAAAGGGTGGCCCCAACCCACCAAACAAAGGACAGAGTAAACATGGACAGTATCAAGACAATTAGTCCAAGCTGCAAGCAGAGAAGGACACCAGAAAGACAAAGAAAGCTATCAGGAAGTGGTGGGACTTCCATAAGAGCCCTTGGAATAACACTCCTGACTGCCACTCAAAGCAGTCGCTGGTGGCTGAAGTGAAAGCCTCTGAATTAGATACAGATTATGACTCTGAGCCAGAACCAGAAAGGGGAAGATGGATGATTGATGCGGAACCCAGTGCCACTGTTACTACCACCAAGCTCCAACCTGGTAAACCAGACGAGCCAGAAGAAGGAGAGCGCCTTTTCCATTCACAGATGTGGGTAAAAGGCACCCTACTACACTTCATCGTTGATAGTGGTAGCCAAAAGAACCTCATCTCAGTAGAGGTCGTCAAGCGGTTGGCCCTGCTAACAACACCACACCCACAATCGTACACCATTGGATGGCTCAGCCAAGGAAGTGATCTCCACGTCAGCCAACAGTGCCGACTGTCATACGACATCAAGCCCTTCAAAGAAGAGGTATTGTGTGATTTTTCTCCTCTCGAAGTTTTTGATGTTCTTTTGGTCCAACCTTATTTATGGAAACGTCATGTTGTATATGATTCTAGGCCTCATAGTGTTATTATTACTTTGAACAGGAAATTGTACAGGATACCTAAGGCAGTCCCACCTAGTGTTATTTCCTTGATCTCTGCTAAGCAATGCAGGAAGGTCATCTCTCAAACGGGGAAGTTTGATTTCTTCTTGATTCTCTCTCAGAATAAAGGAAAAACCACAGCCATATCCAGGGTCTCTGCAGTCGACCTCTCACACAGCAGAAGCAAGTAGATAAGGTCATGGAAGAATACTCGGATATCTTCTCCTCACCTATAGGGGTACCTCTGCACTGTCAAGTCAAGCACCCCATCGATCTGACCCCCGGCGCACTGCTACCCAATGGGCTAGTCTATCGTCACTCTTTGTTAGAGAATGAGGACATCAAGCGATAGATCCAAGAACTGTTCCACAAGGGGCACATATGCCCCATCTCATCACCTTGTGGGAGCCGAATCATGTTGGCATAGTAGAAATATGGGACCTGGTGACTCTATATTGATTACTGGGCTCTGAATAAAATCACAGTCAGAAACAGGTACCCGATTCCCCGAATCGATGACCTCCTTGATCAACTCACGGGGGCCAAATACTTCAATAAGATTGATCTGAAGTCTGGCTACCACCAGGTCCCGATAGAATAGACAGATGTATAGAAGACCTCCTTCAAGTCAAAGGAAGGCCTTTTTGAATGGTTGGTCATGCCCTTTGGTTTGACAAATGCTCCAGCCACTTTCATGAGGATGATGGATGATATATGGTGACCATTCACCAATACTTTTGTAGTGGTGTATCTGGATGACATTCTAACTTACAGCAAGACTTGGGCCGAACACTTGTAGCATATTCAGCAGGTTCTACACACCCTGCGGCAGCACAAGCTATACACCAACTTGGAAAAATGCTCCTCCGGCATGGACAGGGTCCATTACTTGGGCTACATCATTGATCAGAATGGCGTACATGTGGATCCATCCAAGATCCAAGTCATCCGTGACTGGCCAACCCCAACAACACTCACTGAGTTTCGGAGCTTCTTGGGCCTTGCCAATTTCTACCGTGGGTTCGTGTTGGGTTTCTCCCATATTTCACGGGCCCTCAGCTAAATAAACAGTGGTGGTGGTAAGGAAAAATTTTTGTAGGGTCAGTCCCAACAACAAGTGTTTGATGATTTCAAGCAGCGCTTGTGCTCAGCCCCAGTACTTTCACTACTAGACCTGTAGCATCTTTTTGAGATCGAGACAGATGCTTTAGACTATGATGTAGGCATCGTTCTCACTCAGCACGGCCACCCCATGGCCTATCATAGTGAGACACTATCAGATATTTTCCATAAGTACCCTACTTATGACAAAGAAATGTACTCCATTGTCCAAGCATGCCGCCAGTGGAGATATTAAATTCTTGGGAAGGAGATAGTCATCCACACTGATCATAAGCCACTACAGTTCATGCAGACACAGGTAAAATTGCAGAATGACCGCCATCAAAAGTGGTCAACATACTTGCAGCAATTCCACCTCAACATCAAGTATAAAATAGGAAGCACCATTCACATCAGTGATTGCCTCACCAGACTTCCAATCGTGGCACTCACCACGGTGCTAGACTCTTCTAGCCATGAGACATATGGATGGCCCCAACTCTATGAGACAGACCCTGACATTTCCACCACCTACCAAATGTTGCTTGCAAACACAGTTGTCAATAATTTCAATCTTCAGAATGGGTTGTTGTGTCATCTGGGCCATATCTGTGTTCCATCAAGTGAGCTAGCGAAGATGATTTGGGAATCCCACTAAAATGGGAACAGTGGCAATGCTACAGAAACATTTCTACTGGCCGAAACTTCAACAGGAGGTCAACAAGTATATCAGGTCCTGCACTGCCTGCATTATTGCCAAACCGACCACTAAGAAATGGGGTCTGTACACCCCTCTTCCTACTCCTGATGGGCCATGGGAATCCATCTCAATGGACTACATGTTGGGCCTCCTGTCCACCAAGCAAAGAAATGACTGTGTTTTTGTGGTTGTTGATCATTTTTCTAAGATGGTGATTCTGGTTGCCTGCAAGAAGAGCATCACAGCAGAGGCCACTGCCAAGCTCTTCTTTGAATGAGTTTGAGTACATTTTTGAATCCCACAAACCATTGTCTCAGATCAGGATAGTCGATTTCTCAGCACATTATGGTCGAGCCTCTGGTCACTGCTGGACACCAAGCTCACCAAATCCATGGCCTTCCACCCCCAGACAGATTGCCAAACCGAGGTTGTAAATCGAATGATTGTGCATATCCTTCGCATGTATAATTCAAAGCACCCTCGCACATGGGATGAGAGCCTTCCCTATGTCTATCATAGCTACAACCGAGCCCTGCATAGCTCAACCATCCACAGCCCCTTTCAAGTGGGGTTGGGATTCCAACCATTGGGACCCATAGATGTTGAACTTCCCCTTGCGGTCACCTCCACCGACTCATCTCCTGCTCCAACTGAAGCTGAAAAATCTACCTGGTTCATTGAGCGGATCCAGCACATCCACCAACAAGTTCAGGATATCCTACAGAAGTCCAATGACAAGTACAAACAGCGCCATGATCAACATCGGGTGTCGCATAAGTTTCAGGTGGGCGACAAAGTTTGGTTGCACTTGCAGAAAGAACGCCTTACAGGACCCCATCGGAAGCTTCTCCCACTCTGTTATGGGTCATACACTATCACCAAGGTCATGGGGGATAATTCTTTTGAGCTCAACATTCCTCCTTTCCTTGGTCAGCACCAAGTGTTCAAGGTGGATCTCCTTCGCCCTTATTTCCCACCATTATTGGACACCTCAGAAGTAGCAAAACAACTGACACCAACAAAGATCAACCCTGACTACCTACAATAGGAATCTAATGATCAAATTGTGGATAGATAGATCAAGGTCACTCGATAACAAAGGATTCAGCTTTATCGAGTCGTCAAAGCAGGGCAGCTCCTACACCAAGGCAAGTGGCTCACACGGGGCCAAATTCAGTAGAAATTTCCTCATCTAATGGGGGACCTCAACACAATTTAGACCATTTCTTCCTAAGGAGGGAGGATTGATCCAAATGGATATCGGTGGCCACCCACCTTTTCCAACTGGTTCAAAACAATATTTTGACAATTTTGGCAATTTACTATTTTTAGCAGTTTTAACTTCTAGGGCCATTTTAAGGGCCTAAATGAAGGTTTTTCGGGATCAAGCTTCTCAAAGTAAAACAAGTCCATGCTTGAGTCCCCAAAATTAATCTCTTTGACGATACCTTTCCAACGGGCTATCACATGCCTAAAACGGATATTGTGTGCAAAAGTTACGACCCCGGGAAGTTGATGTACTAACTTACCCAAATGGGGCCCACATGACTTTTGGCACTTCATCTCCTAGGGTTAGGTTTTTGGATGTCTACGGTTTTTGGCATTCTTTATTATTGTAAAAAGGCCTTCATAGCCTCATTGTAACCTTCTTCTTGTGAATGCGCATTGTCGTCACATCTCTTCTCAGAGATAAGCCGCCACCATTCTAGCAAGCCTGTTTTCGCTGCACTTTACAGTTTCAGCTTATTTGGTTATTGAATAGAAAACCAGTTTTACTGTATCTATGTTATTTTGTGTTAAGCACCTGTTAATAATCTGTATTCATTTCATTATGCTCATAAAATCTAGATCAGTGGTATCAGAGCGGTATGCTCCTAATCGTCTTAATGCATGTCCCCAACGAGGTTGGAGTACAAAGAGTTGGGTCTCGAGCTTGTTTCTCTTGAGGAAAGAAGCTCTTGCATGCGCAAGCGACCTCCCATGGAAGGAGAAAATAAATATGATGGTACAGGAGATCCTTTCAAACTGTTGATTGAGGAATCCCTCACGCAACAAAGGAACGAGACGATGGATAGTTTCGTGCAAATCCTTCGGTGGCTACCAACAGGCGACGCATCTTCTTCGAACGTAGGGGCCACCCCCTTCAAGGTAAAAATAAACTTCTATATTCCTATATTTCTAGGTCAGATAGACGCAAATTCTATGGAAAATTGGTTGAATCTACTGGAAGGGTATTTTGTGTCCATAACTTTTCGAATAAAGAAAAGATTATTGTTGCGCTCCTCAAAGCCGTTCCCCATGTCAGAGATTGGTGGGAAACTTTATGCGAGCAAAAGGAAACAGAGGAAACCTCATTATTTTCAGTCACAACCACCTGGGCATCCTTCAGGGATGCTATTAAGGAACAATACTACCCTGTCGAAATTTATGACAACCTATATACCAAATGGACCACACTGCCTCAAGAAAGAGACCAAGTGCCAGATTTCACAAATATCTTCCATACCTTGTGCACCAAGTTGGGTATCAAAGATTCGAAGCGACATCTGGTGCTCAAGTATCGCGGTTTTCTTCATAGATACATCCAGACTAAAATGGAATTTCTGGACATCTCATCCTTGGGCGTGGCCTACCGATATGTCGTCAAAATCGAGTAGAAGCTCAAACAAAAGACACGGCAACTTGGGCCTAGGAACCGCTCACAACAAAAGCCAAGAAAGGACGGCCCTAACCCACTGAACAAAGGATAGAGAAAAGATGCACAGTATCAGGAAAACCAGTCCAAGTCGCAAGCAAAGAAGGACATCGGAAAGACAAAGAAAGATACCGGGAAGTGGTGCGACTTCCATAAGAGCCCTTGGCATAACACTGCTGACTGTTGCTCAAAGCAGTCGCTAGTAGCTGAAGTGAAAGCCTCTGAATCAGATGTAGATTATGACTCTAAGCCAGAACCAAGAAGGGGAAGACAGATCATTGAAGCGGAACACAGTGCCACTGTTTCTACCACCAAACTCCAGTCGAGTGAACCAGACGAGCCAGAAGAAGGAGAGCACCTCTTCCATTCACAGATGTGGGTAAAAGGCACCCCGCTGCACATCATCGTTGATAGTGGTAGTGAGAAGAACCTCATCTCAGCAGAGGTCGTCAAGTAGCTAGCCCTGCCAACAACGTCGCACCCACAACCATACACCATTGGATGGCTCCGCCAAGGAAGCGATCTCTGCGTCAGCCAACAGTGTCGACTGTTGTACGACATCAAGCCCTTCATAGATGAGGTATTGTATGATGTTGCTCTTCTCAAAGTTTGTGATGTTATTTTGGGCCAACCTTATTTATGGAAACGTCATGTTGTATATGAGTCTAGGCCTCGTAGTGTTATTATTACTTTGAACAGGAAATTGTACAGGATATCCGAGACAGTCCCACCTAGTGTTATTTCCTTGATCTCTGCTAACAATGCAGGAAGGTCATCTCTCAGAGGGGGAAGTTTTTCTTCTTCATGATTCGCTCTCAGAATAAGCGAAAGATCACAGCCACATCTAGGGTCTCTGCGACCGACCTATCCACACAGTAGAAGCAAGTAGATAAGGTCGTGGAAGAATAATCGGATATCTTCTCCTCACCTAAAGGGTTACCTCTGCACTGCTAGGTCAAGCACCCCATCAATCTGACCCCCAGTGCACTTCTACCCAATGGGCCAGTCTATCGTCGCTCTTTGTTAGAGAATGAGGAGATCAAGCGACAAATCCAAGAATGGCTCCATAATGGGCACATCCACACCAGCTCATCACCTTGCGGGAGCCCAATCGTGCTGGTACAGAAGAAAGATGGGACCTAGAGACTTGGTATTGCTTATCGGGCTCTGAATAAAATCACAGTCAGAAACCGGTACCCGATTCCCTGAATCGATGACCTCCTTGATCAACTCGCAGGGGCCAAATACTTCAGTAAGATTGATCTGAAGTCTGGCTACCACCAGGTCCCGATAGAATAGACAGATGTATGGAAGACCGCCTTCAAGTCAAAGGAAGGCCTTTTTGAATGGTTGGTCATGCCCTTTGGTTTGACAAATGCTCCAGCCACTTTCATGAGGATGATGGACGATATCCTATGACCATTCACCAATACTTTTGTAGTGGAGTATCTTGACGACATTCTAATTTTCAGCAAGACTTGGGCCAAACACTTGCAGCATATTCAGCAGGTTCTGCACACCCTGTGGCTACATCATTGATCAGCATGGCGTACATGTGGATCCATCCAAGATCCAAGTCATCCGTGATTGGCCAGCCCCAACAACACTCATTGAGCTTTGGAGGTTCTTGGGCCTTGGCAATTTCTACCGCAGGTTCGTGTTGGGTTTCTCCCATATTGCATGGGCCCTCAGCCAAATAAACAGGGGTGGTGGTAAGGAGAAATTTGCGTGGGGTCGGTCCCAAAAAGAAGTGTTCAATGATTTGAAAAAGCACTTGTGCTCAGCCCCAGTACTTTCACTACCAGACCTGCAGCATCCTTTTGAGATCGAGACGGATGCTTCAGACTATGTTGTGGGCGCCGTTCTCACTCAGTACGGCCACCTCGTGGCCTATCATAGTGAGACACTGTCAGATACTATCCGTAAGTACCCTACTTACGACAAAGAAATGTACTCCATTGTGAAATCATGCCGCCAGTGGAGACATTACATTCTTGGGAAGGAGACAGTAATCCACACTAATCATAAGCCACTGCAGTTCATGCAAACACAGGGAAAATTGCAGAATGACTGCCATCAAAAGTGGTCCACGTACTTGCAGCAATTCCACCTCAACATCATGTATAAAACATAAAGCACCAATCGTGTCATTGATTGCCTCAGCAGACCACCAGTCGCAGCACTCACCATGGTGCTAGACTCTTGTAGCCATGAGACATCTGGATGGCCCTAAATCTATGAGACAAACCCTAACTTCGCCACCACCTACCAAATGTTGGGTGAAAACGCAGTTGTCGATAATTTCCATCTTCAGGATGGGTTGTTGTGTCGTCTGGGCCATATCTATGTTCCATCAAGTGAGCGAGCGAAGCTGATCTGGGAATCCCACTACAGTTGGGTGGCAGGACACTTTGGCGTTGAAATGACAATGGTATTTCTACAGAAACATTTCTACTCACCGAAACTTCGACAGGGTTTCAGCAAGTATATCAGGTCGTGCACTGCCTGTGCTATTGCCAAACCAACCACTAAGAAACAAGGCATGTACACCTCTCTTCCTACTCCTGACAGGACATGGTAATCCATCTCAATGGACTACATGTCAGGCCTCCCATCCACCAAGCGAGGAAATGACTTTGTTTTTGTGGTTGTTGATCACTTTTCTAAGATGGCGATTATGGTTGCCTGCAAGAAGAGCATCACACTAGAGGCCACTGCCAAGCTCTTCTTTGAACAAGTCTGGGTACATTTTGGAATCCCACAAACCATTGTCTCAGATCAGGATAGTCGATTTCTCAGCGCATTCTGGTCGAGCCTCTGATCACTGCTGGACACCAAGCTCACCAAATCGACGACCTTCCACCCCCAGACAGATGGCCAAACCGAGGTTGTAAATCAAATGATTGTGCATATCCTTCGAATGTATAATTCAAAGCACCCTCGCACATGGGATGACAACCTTCCCTATGTCCAGCATGACTACAACCGAGCCCTGCATAGTGTTGGTTGTGGAGCTTGATTATCTTCCTGATTCAGAGGTCTTTTAATTTCAGTTGTGTTTATACCCCATGAATTATTTACACCCCAGAAGTATGTACACTCTTCCACACGGGGGAGTGTAGAGGGGGGGTACCCCCTCTGCGGGTTTCGGGGGCAAAGCCCCCGAAGGAAAAATTGCCTTGTAAATGTATATTGTAATTTCATTGTAAATATGGACCGTTCATTATAAGGTCGTTGATCTAACGGTAGAGATTATGTTAGGGTTTTTTTTCCTAGAAGGCAACCCTCTTTTATGAGGGAAATGTATTGCGGCTATGGTTGATGGTGAATATTGTATTCTGAGAGAGGAGACTGTGAGAGAAAGAAGAGGAAGTTACAGCGGGTTTTGTTGTAGGTTGTATCCCTTCATTTGTTGGACAATAATAAAGGAAGGACCTGGCAATTTCTCTGGTGGGCGTAGCCCACACTGGGTGAACCACGTAAATCTGTGTCTCTCTTGTATTGTGTATCTTCTGTGTTTTGTTTCTGCATTTGTTTTATTTTATTGCTCCGTTGTCCTGTTTTTCTAACAACTAGTGTCAGAGCGTAAGTTAACTCGCAGGAAAAGAGAGTTCCTGGTTCAAGTGGGAGCAATGTCGGAATATGGAAAGTTTAGGGTCGATAAATTTAACGACCAAAACTACCAGTTATGGAAGATGCAGATGGAAGATTATTTATATCAGAAGGATCTATTCCTACCATTGGGTGGAATAGCAAAGAAGCCAATGGCCATGAAGGATGAAGAATGGGAGATTCTTGACAAAAAGGCTCTAGGAACGATACAGCTGAGCCTGGCAGTGTCAGTGGCTTTCAATATTTCCAAAGAAAAGACAACGAAGGGTTTGATGGACGCATTGGCCAAATTGTATGAAAAACCCTCGGCATCTAATAAGGTATTTCTAATGAAGAGATTATTTAATATGAAGATGTCAGAAGGTGGGTCTGTTGCAGATCATTTAAATGAATTTAATACGGTCACTAATCAACTAAGTTCTGTAAAAGTGGACTTTGATGATGAGGTCAGGGCTCTTCTAATCTTGTGCTCATTGCCAGAAAGATGGAACAGCTTGGTCATGGTTGTAAGTAAATCTGTCTCTGGTTCAAATACTTTAAAATTTGATGATGTTGTTGGTGTTATCCTTAGTGAGGAAATGTGACGGAAAATCACAGGTGAGACATTAGGTAATGCGTTGAACATGGAGAACAGGGGAAGACAAAAGGATAGAGGAAAGG
>ML784154.1:616486-637794 GCA_009831015.1 Picea engelmannii | reverse complement strand
GGCAGCTTGATGTATGCAATGGTTTGCACAAGACCAGATATTGCACATGCAGTGGGAGTTGTGAGCAGGTATATGAACAATCCAGGTAAAGAACATTGGAAGGCAGTAAAGTGGATTCTCAGGTATTTGAGAGGTACTACTATTCATATATTATGTTTTGGAGGTTCAGACACTTTTCTACAGGGATATGTTGATTCAAATATAGCAGGTGATAAAGACAGTAGGAGGAGCACCATAGGGTATGTTTTTACTATAGGTGGAACAACAGTAAGTTAGATTTCGAAAATGCAAAAGGTTGTTGCACTTTCAACAACAGAGGCAGAGTATGTTGTTGCTACAGAGGCTAGTAAAAAGATGATTTGGTTACAGAGGTTTATGGAGGAATTGGGAAAGAAGCAGGAGAACAGCAGGTTGTACTGTGACAATCAGAGTGCCATTCACCTTGCAAATAACTCAGCCTTCCATTCGAAGACTAAGCATATACAGTTGAGGTACCACTTCATACGATCTGCCTTGGAAGATGGACATTTGAAGTTGGAAAAGATACACACTAGCCAGAATCATGTAGACATGTTAACAAAGGGAGTAACCAGGGAGAAATTGAGTTCCTACTCAGTTTCAGTTGGTCTTCAAGAATGAAGATGAAGATGAGAAATTTTCAAGGTCCAAGAAGGTTCAGAGTCCAACATATATAGCAGCGGTGGATTTGTTGAGATCAATCTCCAAGTGGGAGATTGTTGGTTGTGGAGCCTGATTATCTTCTTGATTCAGAGGTCTTTTACTTTCAACCGTGTTTATACCCTATGAATTATTTACACCCCAGAAGTATGTACACTCTTCCACGCAGGGGAGTGCAGAGGCGGGGTACACCCTCTGCGGGGTCCGGGGGCAAAGCCCCCGAAGGAAAAATTGCTTTGTAAATGTATATTGTAATTTCATTGTAAATCTGGACCGTTCATTATAAGGTCGCAGATCTAAGGGTAGAGATTATGTTAGGATTTTTCCCCCTAGAAGGCAACCCTCTTTTATGAGGGAAATATATTGCAGCTATGGTTGATGGTGAATATTGTATTCTGAGAGAGGAGACTGTGAGAGAAAGAAGAGGAATTTACAGCAGGTTTTGTTGTAGGTTGTATCCCTTCATTTGTTGGACAATAATAAAGGAAGGACCTGGCAATTTCTCTGGTGGACGTAGCCCACCATGGGTGAACCACGTAAATCTGTGTCTCTCTTGTGTATCTTCTATGTTTTGTTTCCACATTTGTTTTATTTTATTACTCTGAGGTCCTGTTTTTCTAACACATAGCTCAACCAGCCACAACCCCTTTCAAGAGTGGTTGGTATTCCAACCATTGGGACCCATAGATGTTGCACTTCCCCTTGTGGTCACCTCGACCGACTCATCTCCTACTCCAACTAAAGTTGACAAAGCCACCCGGTTCATTGAGTGGATCCAGCACATCCGCCAACAGGTCTAGGATATCCTATAGAAGTCCAATGACAAGTATAAACAGCACCATGATCAACATCGGGTTTCGCATAAGTTTCAAGTGAGCAACAAAGTTTGGTTGCACTTGCAGAAAGAACGCCTTATAGGACCCCATCGGAAGCTTCGCCCACTCCGTTATGGGCCGTACACTATCACTAAGGTTGTGGGGGATAATTTTTTTGAGCTCAACATTCCTCCTTTCATTGGTCTGCACGCAGTGTTCAACGTGGATCTCCTTCGCCCTTATTTCCCACCATTATTGGACACCTCAGAAGTAGCAGATCAATTGTCACCAACAAAGCTCAACCCCGACTACCTACAATAGGCATCCAATTATCAGATTGTAGACAAACATATCAAGAGCACTCGACAACAAAGGATCCAACTTTATCGAGTCGTCAAAGAAGGGCAGCTCCTGCACCAAGGCAATTGGCTCACCCGGGGCCAAATTCAGCAAAAATTTCCTCATCTAATAAGGGACCTCAACGAAATGGAGACCATTGTTTCCTAAGGAGGGAGAATTGATATAGATGGATATTGGTGGCCACACACCTTTTCCAACTGACTCAAAACAGTTTTCTGACAATTTTGGCAATTTACTATTTTTAGCAGTTTTAACTTCTGGGGCCATTTTGACGGCCTAAATGAAGGATTTTCAGGATCGAGCTCCTCAATGATAGGCAAAGGAATGCTTGAGCCCCAAAAATGAATCTCCTCGATGATACCTTTCCAACAGGCTATCACATGCCTAAAACGGAGATCGTGTGCAAAAGTTACGACCTCGAGAAGTTGATGTACTAACTTACCCAAACGGGGCCCACATGACTTTTGGCGCTTCATCTCCTAGGGTTAGGTTTTTGGATGTCTAGGGTTTTTGGAATTCTTTCTTATTGTAAAAATTCCTTCAGAGCCTCATTGTAACCTTCTTCTTGTGAATGCATGTTGTCGTCACATCTCTTATCAGAGATAAGCTGCCACCATTCCAAGAAGCTTGTTTCCGCTACATTTTACAGTTTCAACTTATTTCGTTATTAAATAGAAAACCATTTTTACTGTATCTCTACTATTTTGTGTTAAGCACCTGTTAATAATATGTATTCATTTCATTCTTCTCATAAAATCCAAATCAGTGGTATCAGAGCGGTCTACTTCTTGTCGTCTTAATGCATGTCCCCAACAAGGTCGAAGTACAAAGAGTTGGGTCTCGAGCTTGTTTCTCTTGAGGAAAGAAGCTCTCACACTCCCAAGCAACCTCCAATGGCAGGAGAAAAGAAATATGATCAGACAGGAGATCTTTTCAAACTGTTTATTGAGGAATCCCTCACGCAACAGAGGAACAAGATGATGGATAGTTTCGCGCAAATCCCTCGGCGTCTACCAACACGCGACTCGTCTTCTTCGAACGGAGGCGTCAACCCCTTCAAGGTACAAATAAACTTTGATATTCCTATATTTGAAGGTTAGATAGATGCAGATGTTGTGGACAAGTGGTTGAATCTACTAGAAGGGCTACCACTAGGTCCCTATAGAACAGACAGATGTATGGAAGACCATCTTCAAGTCAAAGGAAGGCCTTTTTGAATGGTTGGTCATGCCCTTTGGTTTGAAAAATGCTCCAGCCACTTTCATGAGGATGATGGACGATATCCTTCGACCATTCACCAATACTTTTGTAGTGGTGTATCTGGATGACATTCTAATTTACAGCAAGACTTGGGTGGAACACTTGTAGCATATTCAGCAAGTTTTGCACACCCTGCGGCAGCACAATCTATACACCAATTTGGAAAAATGCTCCTTTGGCATGGACAGGGTCCATTACCTAAGCTACATCATTGCTCAGCATGGCGTACATGTGGATCCAGCCAAGATCCAAGTCATTTGTGACTGGCCAGCCCCAACAACACTCACTAAGCTTCGAAGCTTCTTGGGCCTTGCCAATTTCTATCACAGGTTCGTGTTGAGTTTCTCTCATATTGCATGGCCCTCAGCCAAATAAACAAGGGTTGTGGTAAGGCAAAATTTGCATGGGGTCGGTCCCAACAACAAGCGTTCGATGATTTGATGCAGCACTTGTTCTCAACCCCAGTACTTTCACTACCCGACCTGCAACATTCTTTTGAGATCGAGATAGATGCTTCAGACTATGTTGTGGGCGTCGTTTTCACTCAGCACGGCCACCCCGTGGCCTATCATAGTGAGACACTGTCAGATACTGTATGTATTTACCCTACTTACGACAAAGAAATGTACTCCATTGTGCAAGCATGCCGCCAGTGGAGACATTACATTCTTGGGAAGGAGACAGTCATCCGCACTGATCATAAGCCACTGTAGTTCATGCAAACACAGGGAAAATTGAAGAATGACCGCCATCAAAAGTGGTCCATATACTTGCAGCAATTCCACCTCAACATCAAGTATAAAACAGGAAGCACCAATTGCGTCGTTGATTGCCTCAGCAGATCTCCAGTCGCGGCACTCACCACGATGCTAGACTCTTGTGGCCATGAGACATCTAGATGGCCCCAACTCTATGAGACAGACCCTGACTTTGCCACCACCTACCAAATGTTGGGTACAAATGCAGTTGTCGATAATTTCCATCTTCAGGATGGGTTGTTGTGTTGTTTGGGCCATATCTGTGTTCCATCAAGTGAGCGAGCGAAGCTAATTTGAAAATCCCACTACAGTCATGTGGCAGGACACTTCAGTGGTTAAAAGACAGTGGCGATGCTACAGAAACATTTCTACTGGGCGAAACTTCGATAGGATGTCAACAAGTATATCAGGTCCAGCACTGCCTACGCTATTGAAAAACCGACCACTAGGAAACAGGGCCTATACACCCCTCTTCCTACTGCTAACAGGCCATGGGAATCCATCTCAATGGACTACATGTCGGGCCTCCCATCCACCAAGCAGGGAAATGAATGTGTTTTTGTGGTTGTTGATCGCTTTTCTAAGATGGTGATTCTTGTTGCCTACAAGAAGAGCATCACAGCAGAGGCCACTACCAAGCTCTTCTTTAAATGATTCTGGGTACATTTTGGAATACTACAAACCATTGACTCAGATCAAGATAGTCGATTTCTCAGCACATTCTGGTCAAGCCTCTGGTCATTGCTGGACACCAAGCTCACCAAATCCATGGCCTTCCACCCCCAGACAAATGGCCAAACAAAGGTTGTAAATCGAATGATTGTGCATATCCTTCGCATGTATAATTCAAATCACCCTCGCACATGGGATGAGAGCCTTCCCTATGTCCAGCATGGCTACAACCGAGCCTTTCATAGCTCAACTGGCCACAGCCCCTTTCAAGTGGGGTTGGGATTCCAACCATTGGGACCCATAGATGTTACACTTCCCCTTGCAGTCACCTCAACTGACTCAACTCCTACTCCAAATGAAGTTGACAAAGCCACCCAGTTCATTGAGCGGATCCAGCACATCTGCCAACAGGTTCAAGATATCTTACAGAAGTCCAATGATAAGTACAAACAACACCATGATCAACATCGTATGCCACATAAGTTTCAGGTGGGTGACAAAGTTTAGTTGAACTTGCAGAAAGAACATCTTACAAGACCCCATCGAAAGCTTCACCCACTCCGTTATGGGTCGTACACTATCACCAAGGCCATGGGGTATAATTCTTTTGAGCTCAACATTCCTCCTTTCCTTGGTCTGCACCCATTGTTCAACGTGGATCTCCTTCACCCTTATTTCCCACCATTATTGGACACCTCAGAAGTAGCAGAACAACTGACACCAACAGATCTCAACCTCGACTGCCTACAATAGGAATCCAATGATCATATTGTGGACAGATAGATCAAGAGCACTTGACAACAAAGGATCCAGCTTTATCGAGTCGTCAAAGCAGGGCATCTCCTACACCAAGGCAAGTGGCTAACCCAGGGCTAAATTCAGCAGAAATTTCCTCATCTGATGGGGGACCTCAACGCAATGGACACCATTGTTTCTTAAGGAGGGAGGATTTATCCAGATGGATATTTGTGGCCACCCACCTTTTCCAACTGACTCAAAACAGTTTTCTGACAATTTTGGCAATTTACTATTTTTAGCAGTTTTAACTTTCAAGGCCATTTTGACGGCCTAAATGAAGGTTTTTCAGCATCGATCTCCTCAATGATAGTCAAAGGCATGCTTGAGCCCCCAAAATTAATCTCCTCGGCGATACCTTTCCAATAGGCTATCACACGCCTAAAACGAGATCGTGTGCAAAAGTTACGACACCGGGAATTTGATGTACTAACTTACCCAAACGAGGCCCACATGACTTTTGGCGCTTCATCTCCTAGGGTTAGGTTTTTGGATGTCTAGGGTTTTTCGCATTATTTCTTATTGTAAAAATGTCTTTAGAGCCTCATTGTAACCTTCTTATTGTGAATGCACGCTTCTGTCACATCTCTTCTCAAAGATAAGTCGCCACCATTCCAGCAAGCTTGTTTCCGCTACATTTTACAGTTTTAGCTTATTTCGTTATTGAATAGAAAAATAGTTTTATTGTATCTGTGTTATTTTGTGTTAAGCACCTATTAATAATTTTTTTTCATTTTGTTCTTCTCATAAAATCCAGATCAGTGGTATCAGAGTGGTATTCTCCTTGTCGTCTTAATACATGTCCCCAACGAGGTCGGAGTACAAAGAGTTGGGTCTCGAGCTTGTTTCTCTTGAGGAAAGAATCTATCGCACGCCCAAGCAGCCTCCCATGGCAGGAGAAAATAAATATGATGGGACAGGAGATCATTTCAAACTATTGATTGAGGAATCCCTCACGCAACAAAGGAACGAGATGATGGATAATTTCACGCAAATCCTTCGACGACTACCAACAGGCAACGCATCTTCTTCGAACGGAGGCGCCGCCCCCTTCAATGTACAAATAAACTTAAATATTCCTATATTTGAAGGTCAGATAGATGAAGATGTTGTGGACAAGTGGTTGAATCTACTAGAAGGGTATTTTTTTGTCCATAACTTTTCGAATAAAGAAAATATTACTTTTGCGCTCCTCAAAGTCGTTCCCCATGTCAAAGATTGGTGGTAAAATTTATGTGAGCAAAAGGAAACAAAGGAAACCTCATTATTTTCAGTCATGACCACCTGGAAATCCTTCAGGGATGCTACTAAGGAACAATACTACCCTGTCGGAAGTTATGACGACCTGTATACCAAATGGACCACACTGCGGCAAGAAAGAGACCAAGTAGTGTCATATTTCACAAATATCTTCCATACCTTGTGCACCAAGTTGGGTATCAAAGATTTGGAGCGACATATGGTGATCAAGTATCATGGTGCTCTTCATAGATACATCCAGACCAAAATGGAATTTTTGGATATCTCATCCTTGGGTGCAGCCTACCGATATGCCATCAAAATCGAGCAGAAACTCAAAAAAAAGATGCGGTAATTTGGGCCTGGGAACCCCTCACAAAAAAATCCAGGAAAGGGCAGCCCCAACCAACAAAACAAAGGACAGAGAAAAGATGGATAGTATCGGGACAACTAGTCCAAGCCGCAAGCAAAGAAGGGCACCGGAAAGACAAAGAAAGATACCGGGAAGTGGTGCGACTTCCATAAGAGCCCTTGGCATAACATTGTTGACTACCGCTCAAAGCAGTCGCTGGTGGCCAAAGTGAAAGCCTCTGAATCAGATGAAAATTATGACTCTGATCAAGAACCAGAAAGGGGAAGACGGATCATTGACACGGAACCCAGTGTCACTGTTTCTACCACCAAGCTCCAACCTGGTGAACCAGACGAGCCAGAAGAAGGAGAGCACCTATTCCATTCACAGATGTGGGTAAAAGGCACCCCACTGCACTTCATCGTTGATAGAGGTAATGAGAAGAACCTCATCTCAGCAGAGGTCTTCAAGCGGCTGGCCTTGCCAACAATGCCGCACCCACAACCGTACACCATTGGATGGCTCTGCCAAGGAAGCGATCTCCGCGTCAGCCAATAGGCCGACTATCATACGACATCAAGCCCTTCAAAGATGAGGTATTGTGTGATGTTTCTCCTCTCGAAGTTTGTGATGTTCTTTTGGGCCAACCTTATTTATGGAAATGTCATGTTGTATATGATTCTAGGCCCCGTAGTGTTATTATTACTTTGAACAGGAAATTGTACAGGATACCCGAGGTAGTCCCACCTAGTGCTATTTCCTTGATCTCTGCTAAGCAATGCAGGAAAGTCATCTCTCAAATGGGGAAGTTTGTCTTCTTCTTGATTCGCTCTCAGAATAAGCGAAAGATCACAACCACATCCAGGGTCTATGTGGCCAACCTCTCCACACAACAGAAGCTAGTAGATAAGGTCGTGGAAGAATACTCAGATATTTTCTCCTCACCTACAGGGGTACCTCTGCACTGTCAGGTCAAGCACCCCATTGATCTGACTCACAGCGCATTGCTACCCAATGGGCCAGTCTATCATCACTCTTTGTTAGAGAATGAGGAGATCAAGCGACAGATCCAAGAACTACTCCACAAGGGTCACATCCGCCCCAACTCATCACCTTGCGGGAGCCCAATCATCCTGGTACAGAAGAAAGATGGGACCTGGCGACTCTGTATTGATTACCGGGCTCTGAATAAAATCACAGTCAGAAACCAGTACTCGATTCCCCGAATCGATGACCTCCTTGATCAACTCATGGGGGGAAAATACATCAGTAAGATTGATCTGAAGTCTAGCTACCACCAAGTCCCGATAGAATAGACAGATGTATGGAAGATCGCCTTCAAATCAAAGGAAGGCCTTTTTGAATGGTTGGTCATGCCCTTTGGTTTGACAAATGCTCCAGCCACTTTCATGAGGATGATGGATGATATCCTGCGACCATTCACCAATACTTTTGTAGTGGTGTATCTGGATGACATTTTAATTTACAACAAGACTTGGGCCGAACACTTGCAGCATATTCAACAAGTTCTGCACACCCTCTGGCAGCACAAGCTATACGCCAACTTGTAAAAATGATTCTTCAACATGGACAGGGTCCATTACATGGGCTACATCATTGATCAGCATGGCGTACATGTGGATCCAACCAAGATCCAAGTCATCCATGACTGGCCAGCCCCAACAACACTCACTGAGCTTCAGAGCTTCTTGGGCCTTGGCAATCTCTACTGCAGGTTCATGTTGGGTTTCTCCCATATTGCATGGGCCCTCAACCAAATAAATAGGGTTGGTGGTAAGGTGAAATTTGTGTGTGGCTGGTCCCAACAAAAAGCGTTCGATGATTTGAAGCAGTGCTTGTGCTCATCCCCAGTACCTTCACTACCAGACCTGCAACATCCTTTTGAGATCGAGATAGATGCTTCATACTATGTTGTGGGCGTCGTTCTCACTCAGAATGACCACCCCGTGGCCTATCATAGTGAGACACTGTCAGATATTGTACGTAAGTACCCTACTTATGACAAAGAAATGTACTCCATTGTGCAAGCATGCTGCCAGTGGAGACATTACATTCTTGGTAAGGAGACAGTCATCCACACTGATCATAAGCCACTGCAGTTCATGCAAACACAGGGAAAATTGTAGAATTACCGCCATCAAAAGTGGTCCACATACTTGCAGCAATTCCACCTCAACATCAAGTATAAAAAAGGAAGCACCAATCACGTCGTTGATTGCCTCAACAGACCGCCAGTCGCGACACTCACCACGGTGCTAGACTCTTGCGGCCATGAGACATATGGATGGCACCAACTCTATGAGACAGACCCTCACATCGCCACCACCTACCAAATGTTGGGTGCAAATGCAGTTGTCGATAATTTCCATCTTCAGGATGGGCTATTGTGTCATCTAGGCCATATCTGTGTTCCATCAAGTGAGCGAGCGAAGTTGATCTAGGAAGCCCACTATAGTCGAGTCGCAGGACACTTCGACGTTGAAAAGACAGTGGCGATGCTACACAAACATTTCTACTGGTCAAAACTTCGACAGGAGTTCAGCAAGTATATCAGGTCCTGCACTGCCTGCACTATTTCCAAACCAACCACTAAGAAACAGGGCATGTACACCCCTCTTCCTACTCCTGATAGGCCATGGGAATCCATCTCAATTGACTATATGTCAGGCCTCCTGTCCACCAAGCAGGGAAATGTCTGTGTTTTTGTGGTTGTTGATCGCTTTTCTAAGATGGCGATTCTGGTTGCCTGGAAGAAGAGCATCACAGCAGAGACCACTGTCAAGCTCTTCTTTGAATGAGTCTAGGTACATTTTGAAATCCCACAAACCATTGTCTCAGATTAAGATAGTCGATTTCTCAGCACATTCTGGTCGAGCCTCTGGTCACTACTGGACACCAAGCTCACCAAATCCATGGCCTTCCACCCCCAGACATATGGCCAAACCGAGGTTGTAAATCGAATGATTGTGCATATCCTTCGCATATATAATTCAAAGCACCCTCACACATGGGATGAGAGCCTTCCCAATGTCTATCATTTCTACAACTGAGTCATGCATAGCTCAACTGGCCACATCCCCTTTCAAGTGGAGTTGGGATTCCAACCATTGGGACCCATAGATGTTGCACTTCCCCTTGCGGTCACCTCGACCGACTCATCTCCTGCTCCAACTGAAGCTGACAAATCCACTCAGTTCATTGAGTGGATCCAGCACATCCTCCAACAGGTTCAGGATATCCTAAAAAAGTCCAATGACAAGTACAAACAGCACCATGATCAACATCGGGTGCCACATAAGTTTCATGTGGGCGACATAGTTTGGTTGCACTTGCAAAAAGAATGCCTTACAGGACCCCATCGGAAGCTTCACCCACTCCATTATGGGCCGTAAACTATCACCAAGGATGTGGGGGATAATGATTTTGAGCTCAACATTCCTCCGTTCCTTGGTCTGCACCCATTGTTCAACGTGGATCTCCTTCACCCTTATTTCCCACCATTATTGGACACCTCAGAAGTAGCAGAAAAACTGACACCAATAGAGCTCAACCCCGACTGCCTACAACAGGCATCCAATGATCATATTGTGGATAGAAATATCAAAGGCACTCGACAACAAAGGATCCAGCTTTATCGAGTCGTCAAAGCAAGGCAGCTCCTGCACCAAGGCAAGTGGCTCACCCGGGTCCAAATTCAGCAGAAATTTCCTCATCTGATGGGGGACCTCAACGCAATGGAGACCATTGCTTCCTAAGGAAGTAGGATTGATATATATTGATATCTGTGGCCACCCACCTTTTCCAACTGGCTCAAAACAGTTTTCTGACAATTTTGGCAGTTTACTATTTTTAGCAATTTTAACTTTTAGGGCCATTTTGAGGGCCTAAATGAAGGTTTTTAGGGATCGATCTCCTCAATGATAGCCAAAGGAATCATTTAGCCCCCAAAATGAATCTTCTTTATGATACCTTTCCAACGAGCTTTCACACGCCTAAAACGGAGATCGTATGCAAAAGTTATGACCCCGGGAAGTTGATGTACTAACTTACCCAAACGGGGCCCACATGACTTTGGGTGCTTCATCTCCTAGGGTTAGGTTTTTGGCATTATTTCTTATTGTAAAAAGGCCTTCAGAGCCTCATTGTAACCTTCTTTTTTTGAATGCATGCTGTCGTCACATCTCTTCTCAGAGATAAGCCGCCACCATTCCAGCAAGCTTGTTTCCGCAGCATTTTACAGTTTCAGCTTATTTCGTTATTGAATAGAAAACCAATTTTACTGTATCTCTGTTATTTTGTGTTAAGCACCTGTTAATAATCTATATTCATTTCGTTCTGCTCATAAAATCTGGATCAATACATGCTATAATTTATGCATCCATGAGAGTGTGTAATGTATTTCATGTGTCATTATTAAGGAAATGTGTGCCTAACCCTAACTGCATAATTGATTGGATTGTGATCTAGGTGGAACACGAAGGGGATTTTTGGGTGGAACTAGTATGCATCCTAGACTAGAAATTCAACATGCCAAGGAACAAAGATGTAACCCTGGTAAAGGTTCAATGGACTTGTTACGATCCTAAAGACGCAACATGAAAATAGGAAGAAACTATGCAGGAGGAGTACCCACAATTTTTTGTCAATTTTGAAGAAAACTTGAGCTAAAAATGCAAGACTCCATTTTGGGTAGCTGGAGTTCTAGAACCACATCTCATAGTTCTTGGTCATCTGCGCTAACAACCCTGATAAAAGAATGGTGCATCCCAATGGACTAAGAGTAGTGAAAGGGGCACATTCCTTGGGTCAATAGGTTGAGAGGAACAAGGCATTATGGTTGGAATTGTTGTTGGAGGGTAAACAGATTGCAGATTTTTGTTTTTTGTATATTATGATGTAAATTTGTACATCTATATCGACACGGTGTTGTGCATCGAGGACAATGCACAATTGTAGGGCAGGGTGATTATAACATCCCCATTGTAATCCATAGCTTAATAAATGCATAATGTAGATATGAAATGTGGCTATGGCCAAATGATGTAATATGCAATTTGTATTTCTAATTTTTAATAAATAAAATTTCATGCCAGTTGTTGGGGAACATTGACATAGATGGGGGATAAATTTTCCACAAGAGAAGGGATTGTCTAAGAGGGTTCAAAAAGGGAAATTATTTATGGGTATTAATACAAATCCACATTCCTGGATTTTATTATCATTGGGGACAACCTTCAATTTATAGTTTGAGTGTATGAGATCCCAATCAATGAATACATGTAATAGGGTGGGTGTGAGAAGTCACATTCCATAGTTATTAGGAGCATGAGGTTGAAGTGAAATCAACATTGGGGAGAGTGCAAGTCAACTTGCTTGGGGAAAAGAGAGGAAATTTGCATGGGGAGAATATGCAGTTTTGGAAAATCATGTTTTTTGCATGAGCAGGGGGGGAATAAGCGAAAAAATAGATTTGGAGCTATAACAAGAATGGATGGTGAATTTTGGAGCATTTTTTGAGCTATTGAAGACTAAAGAAGCAAGTCATTAGGCCTGAAGAGTGAACTCTTGTGTGAGTTGCACTGTAACAACAAGTGATTGTTGTTATTTTACTAGTAATTTTTATTACTAGTGAGATTCTTGGTTACCTATGCCAAAGAGACCCTGATAAACGAATGGGACACTTGATGGATTGAGAGTGGTGAAGGGGTACATTCCTTTGTGGGATATTTGAGTTGTGAGTGGATTGTGAGAGATACCCTATTTTGTGGATTCCTAACCCTAGCTGGGGGGTGACTTGTTCTTGAGATCTATAATAACAAGTCTATGGTTGGGTGGAACATCTGTCCCAAGAAGTTGGTTGCACAACCATTCTGAAAATCTAAGTGTTTATCTATGTTATTTATGAGTTAAATTGGTATTTGTTAACTCCGTGTAAGTGAATGGTTTACATGATATTGTGTATGGACTTAATTAGATGCACTCATGTTTATTTCAACATGTTATAGTTGCATTTAAATCAATAATAGAAAAATGGTTAAATCTATGTGTGATTCTTGTAGCTAGTAAGCTACATGATTAGTTAGCAGGAAATTTCAAATTTATGTGTTTTTCCACAAGTAATGGGCCTCAAATGGGATGGGGTATGTTCAATGTGTCTTCTACTTTCTTTGTTATGTTGATAAATGGGTCTACCTCTTCTTTATTTAAGCCTTCCATAGGGCTTAGGAAGGGCTACCCTTTGTCCCCATACCTCTTCTTGTTGGTGGTAGAAGGACTTAGTAGGTTGATTGAGGTTGCTAAGAGACAAAGGCAAATTTTGGGCATTAAGGTGGGGAGGAATGAATACTTAACACATCTCATTTTTTTTGATGATGTACATCTTTTATGTTTCAATAATGATGGTGAAGGTCATATTTTCAAGGATATTTTACAAATCTATTGTGCTACTACTGGTATGGAGATTAATGAAAATAAATCTACTTTGTTCACATCTAGCTTGGATGACACTCAGAATACTAGGATGGAAAGACTATTTCCTTTTCAACATCTTGGTATTAATGAAGGGGGAAAATACCTTGGTTTCACTCTAAAACCTAAAAATTATAGTAAATTTGATTAGGGATGGCTTTTAACAAGGATCAAATATCACATTTATTTCTGGTGCAATAGGTGGCTCTCTAGGGAGGGGAAATTTATTTCTTGTAAAAATTGTATCAGAGGAAATTCCAATCTTCTCGCACACTTTAGCCCACATCCCAAAGGGGGTTTTGGAAATTATAAGGAAATGTTGTTTTAAATTTGTATGGAAAGGTAGTAGTGAGTACAATTGATCTCAGATGACCACATGGAAGTTAATAGCTACACCTAAATCTAAGGTGGGATGGGGGCTCAAATATATTCACTTGTTTAATCGGTCCTTAGCTGAAAATTACCCATGGAATTTACTTACAAAAGTTAGTATTTGGAGGAGGATCATCATACATAAATACATTGCACCAAAATCACTTTTAGATTAGGTGAGAATGGAGAGAAAAGGTATCCAAAATGTCTCAAATCAATGGAAATCCACGACATTAGACTTCCATGTGATTGGTGAGTACTTGGTATGGAGGGTTGGCAATGGTGCATGGGTGAGGATAGCGACTAATGAAACCATGGGATGTGGCCAAAAAGTATTTCTTACTGAAAATTTGGTCTTAACTTTGTAGGATTTGGGGAGGTGCACATTAAATATGGTCAACAATCCAATTGAAACTACCCTATGGTCCCAAGGTTGGTTGCTAGCTTAGGAATTAGGGCTGAATGATGAGATGAGTCAAGGATGGGAGTCCTTTGTTATTAAACTAAGAAGATCCCATATAAGGTTGAATTGGGATCCTGACGAGTTAGTGTGGGAAATGAAGACTGGGGATGATTACACTGTCAAGTTTGACTATCTATCTTTGCAATCCCTCAACCTTGTTGAGATCATATGGTGGTGATCAAAATTGTGGAAGGTTAAGGCTCCACCTAAAAGTACACTATTCATGTGGTTGATTATGAATAATAGAGTATCGACTTGGGAAATGCTTCAAAAGAGGAACGAGATTGGCCTTGGAATGTGTTCATTGTGTAAATCAAATGGGGAGACTACCACTCATCTTTTCTTGTCTCGTCCATTCTCTATGCAGGTTTGGAAGGATTTGGAGACTTTGTTGGGTTTTCAGAATTCGTGGTGTAAAGATATTATGGATATGAATTTCCAATAATGGTTTATAAGAAGATAGTTGAAGCCTTTTAGGGAAATTCCCTTCTTAGTCACTTGGGGATGGTTGGTTTGCAACTCTAGTTTATTTGAATATAAACTAATCCCATATTTTCAAATTTTTACCTAGGTACTATCTATGTTATCAATTTACAAACCTAATGTGAGTATAAAAGAGCATAGGGTTGTGGGAGCACTTTTGGTGGATAGGTCTTATGCTTAGAGTTTATTTGACGGAACATGTCAAGGGGCCAGGGAAAACATGTGGTTTGGGGTTTGTTATTTCTATCAGATTCTCATTTCTTCACTACAAAGATCAATCTGGGAAAATGAACAAATAATGATTGGGAATTCAAGACTTTACTTTTCCTTATGAAAACTGCACTTAACATTGGCTAAGCATTTGAAGGCGATTTCAAGGTAGTTTCAGGAGGTATCTTTCAAGCATGTATGCATGGAGCTCAATGTCTAGGCTGATACTTTCTAAAGATGGTTTATAGTTAATGGAAAATCAAATCATCGAATATGAATATGAAGAGGGACTTTCGGTCTCCTCCAAGTCCCCTAATGTTTTTGAGCTTTACTTTTTTTCAGTGGGTTTCAATGTAATTTTTGGACACGCTTTGATTTGGTTACTTGATAGGTGTTTTGATGAAATGTAATGTAAGTCCTTTGGACATGTCAATTTCAGGATTAACTTTCTAATGAATATGGGTAGAACTGTAGGCGGTTCAATGATATGTACGTATAATAGCACAAACTTTGACAAATGTGCATCATGGACCATGTGGAATGTATTTTTTATTCTCCTTGAATGAAAAATACATTTTTTTCTTGCAAACGAAATGATGCCACTAAGGGCATTATTTGACAAATTGCCAATGTTAATGCTTAACACTATTAGAGGAACTTTGATAGATTATAACTCGTGCCACTACTTGTTTATTTAAAATTTAATTTTTTAATACTTAAAAGCATTCATGAAAGATAAAAATCCATGACAAAGAAGGTGAGTATTATCAACCCACTATCCCAAAAAAACTCTATCTTTAAACCCATCTCTACTCTACTTTGCTTAATAGCTTCTCACTCTTTGATATATCTAAAAAGGGGTAGGGATTGAACATGCACCCTAGAGGTGCCCATTCAACATAGTAAAATACTTTTCCTTCTTCCAATGGTGATTAGTGGGGAACGGATTGCTAGCGGGAAAAACCCCCCTATGACTACACCAGGGTTCACAATGTAGGCAGATCAATTAACCGTCTAAAGGTCAACTACTTCTCTAAACTACCCCAAACATACCAAAACTCATATAAAAAAAGAAATATGAGGGATATCGGGTAACTATACATCTACTCTGCGTCTAGTGATGATCCCCTCGTGCTTGGAAGTCTTGCTGACTGCACACCTCCACCCAAGGCTGACCTACATTCAAATATTAACATACACAAAATGAAAACCATGTTATTCCGTATAGAAATTAGGTTTAGGTGTTATAAATCCAAAGCATAAACCAATAAAATCATTCAATACAGCATGATTTGGGACAGGGAAAATAATTCTTTTATTAATAACTCAATGGTTATACTTTTACAATCAAAGTCGACTATTGCTCCACGAACCTGGTCCAGGATCCTCTTCACCAAGCTCCAAGTGCACCTTTGTATGGCTTCTCCTCTCAACCTTCTAATCTCTTCTTGGGAAGTGAATGGATTTTGATGGAGGAATAAGGGATAATGGGGAAATGTTGACACAATTCTCACAAAAAGGTTGCAATAACTTGGGCAAGGAGGGGAGATGAAACGGGCAGTATTCTTATGTCTATATGTAAAATGAGACCCCAACACCTCCTTTTATATGGGAAAAGGATGGTTACTCGGTTGGGTGACAGGCTATAGCAGGTGGATTAGTTGGGAAACTACCCAATAGCCCGTAATCTCAACAAATTCCTTGCAACTTTTTATTTTTTGCAAATTTTGCAAGTATACGTGAGTTGTAATGGTGCAGCATGCATATTTACTGAGTTGTAGTGGTGCAGAAAGTGTATGTACGCAGGCAGTAGTGGTGCAGGGTGCGTACATCTTCAAAAAATTGGTTTTTAAGAAGAGAAACTCAACAATGTTTTGGCAAAAAATGAAAGTAAGAGAGCCAAATGCCAAGTATGCATGTGTAGAGAAATTTAGGGTTATAACAGATGCCCCCTAATGTGTGAGGTCAGAAGATCATATGATGGCCAAAATACATTACAAAATCTTCACCAATGTACGAAACGAGTGAGCCCGAGACCAAAGTTCGGGAGGTGCCATCTACAAAATAACAATTGTCTCTCTGAGGCGGGCATACCCATGCTCAGGATGAAATAAATCATGGTTTCCAATCAAATACATTGCATATCCATGTCATATAACTATATAAATTTTAGTTGCGAGCAATACATAGCGTATCTACATCTCAAAATCAAATATATACAAGTATAGTATCCATTTTCAAGAAGCCAATAATACCCGATGGCTGGAGATAAGATCTTCATAGCTCGAGCAATAACTTCGAGATCTTCAAAACTCGGGTAGGAGTACAATGTGAGCGTATGAATTCACTACCCAAAGGCCTTCGACTGCTCGTTGGGGAAAGACAAGAGGATCTCAATGATCAAGCAGAGAACTTTGTTGATTTTGAATCAAGACTTGACTGGACTTTCAGGATGGTTGACTCATGAGGTCAAAAGACAAACTGCAAAAAGGCCGACTCAAGTTGGGTGAAAATTCCCTTGGAAAAAACCACGAAAGATGATCAGACTCAGGTTGGGTGAAACTTCCCTTGGACAAAAGCACGAAAGATGATCAAACTCAAGCAACATGACATTGACATAAGTTCACGATGCATGAGGCAATGCAAACTCTCCATGTGTTTGGAAGAGTAACCAAACAGAGGAGAACACAACTCTATGTAGCGAGACCAACTTCCTAAGGTCATAATAGATCCCAATGCTTGACGAACAAACAGAAGGATGTGCTTTGTCCAAGGGCGACTCGTTGTGTTTGCAAAAAAGCACATATATTTCCCGTCCCCTCTTTTTTATTTTTATTTTTATTTTTTTGCCTTTTTCAATTTTTTAAAGAGCTTGAAAAATAATAAAAGAATGCTATGTTACAAAGGAGGAATGAGTGTCTCTAGAAAGGATACTAGTTCCAAGCGCAAGGAACACACTAATGCTCAGATCAAGGAGACATGTCCAGGAAAAGGACACTCGGAGAAAATTCTTCCATGGGTCAAGGTGTCAGGTCGCAAAGGAAAAGTGCTACAAGGATTGCATATAAGGCATGCTTCAAAGGTTCAACCGAGAGCAACATGGAGCCGGCATTAGGCCAAAGACACAGAGATGCAAATGTGATTAGAAAGACACAATGAAACCCCCTTCAATGTAATTTTAATGAGCCCAAAGAAGGTAATCTCGGTAGTTTTTTCACATTTAGAGAGTCTGAAAAAATGTAAAAGAAGACTCCAAGGAGTACCTTTTTCGGAGATAGTCTAGTCGGTTCGAAAAAGGGGTAAACAAGCACCAAAAAGACGTCTATTCAAAACCATTTTAACAACTGTGACAAAGACAACATCACTCGACAATATTTTCAATTTTAAGGAGTCTGGAAAGAGCTTAACTATGGACTTGGTGCCTTTTTTTTGGATTTAGTCTCCTTAGCCCGAAAAAAGTATAAAACTTAGTGAGGAGAACTCTCCCGGCAAGACGAAACTCCTGAGGTGTACCTTTTTCCTCCATAATCTACAGGCCGGAAAAAGGGGTAAACTCATGCTAGTAGATGTTCTTCTGGACCGATTTAACGAGTGTGAAGGAACAAGGTCACTCGATGATATTTTCAATTCTAGGGAGTCTGAAAAGAGCTTAACTATGGACTCTGTGTGGGTTCCTTTTTCATAAGTAATCTCGAAGGCCCGAAAAAGGTGATAAACCAAAACCAAGGAGAATGTTCATTTTTCTTAAATTTATTACCTCAGGCCGAAAAAAGGTTAAACTTACACCTACGAATACTCTTCTAGCAAACCGAGGTTCCTAGAGTATACCTGTGTTCGTACAATTGACCATCCAGACCGAAAAAGGGGTAAACTACCGCCGGACAGACATGCCTTCAAATTTGAGTTTGCCGAGCATGAAGGGAAACAAGATCGCTCGACAATATTTTCATGTTTAGAGAGTCTGAAAAGGGCTTAAAGAAGACTCCAAAGGTTACTTTTCTCAGTTAATCCAGACAAGATTGAAAAGCATAAATGCAGTCTTGTCGGATGTTGCTTTTGGATTTCAAAGCGAGCTTGAAAGACAAAAAAGTGTGCTCATTTGGGAGTCCCGAGGGTGATACCAAGAGTGATGATGCATCATAGGAATGAGGCTCAATCTCGTAATCATGACAGGACTAACAAGGACTCTCGAGCCTATAGTCATTACAAACAGCATGGACGTTGAAATGCAACCAGGATCTATCTAGGGCATCCATGTAGAGGTAGGCTCTACCACCTAATCAGGACACTTCTAAAGAAACAATGATGGTTTTGTGTCGCACGTTGGTGGGATCGATCCTATGGCAAAGAGAAAAATACAACGAGATTAAAAAGTGGAGGTGAAATCCTAACTTATATGCAAAAAGTTGGAAAAAACGACTTTTACCGAAGGACCTTTAAAAGTGACCAATCTCCCAAAAAGTTACCAAACCAAAAGAAAAAGTGTATCATAACATCCAATAAGAAACTCAGGAATGGAATTAAATGATTTCCAAGCCAGAAAAAATGACAAAGGGGGTCAAAAAAGTGGCAAAAAGGGCCAAAAAAGTTTATCAATAGAAGTTGACAGCTCGTTTTCACCATTGCATTTTGAAAATTGACCAAAAGGTAAAAAATCCCCTTTGCTAAAGAAGTTGATTATGGGAGCTTCAGAGGACGAAACGGACTTCTGCTCGGACCAAGTAAGTACAAACTCATCCCTCCTGCATTTTCATTCTTCCTTTATGCATTTCTTTTTGTTTTTGAGGGGGGCGCTCTCCCAAAAAGAGCGGCCCTGCATGTACACGGGTTTTCCAAGGACAACCCACGTATGTACGCAGGTAGAAAACAGTGTGCCAGCATACATATTCAACTGTGGCCAAAATAGCATGTGTACACCCTCAAAAGGCTTGAAAAAATTAAAATGCAAGAGCTAACTCCCTTTTAATTTTCCATGGAACGGGATGTATGTCCATTGGAGGGAGAGGGAACACAAGGACATTGATATATTGGTCGATAAGGACCCTACTTCCATTTTCGCATTGAAACAATGTGGGTTGTTGAAGTTCTTTCGGTGTCCATTTATGAGGGCACAACCCAGGTTACTGAACACCCTGGAGCACTATTGGCATTTGGATCCAGAGGCATTCATGATAGAGGGGCATTCATTGACTCCAATGACTGAGGATATTTACTTCTTAACTAGCCTCTCGAGGAGAGGGGAACCAGTCAATCTGTGGACCTTTCCCCCTGATCCTTTCAACATTGACGAGTACATTAGGATGTACTATGAGGCCAGCACTGAGAAGGTAGGTTCTCAAGTGCCCATTCACAAGATCATCAGTTTGACATTGAGGGTGATCTTACTACTTATTGGGTAGATTATTGGATCCTCCCTTCACCAGGCCTCTCGGGCACACATGCATTGTGTTATTCAGTGCCAGGAGGCACATATCTATGACTAGAGTACGACCATGCTCACATGCATGAAGAGACAGTTGACAGAGTGTCGAGAGCGCGGCAACAAGAACTTCGGATTTGGCACTATCGTTTGCTCGTTATTCTTCTTCGAGAGTGCCCAGTATGAGTCCCAGAGAGACTGTATGGGCGCATGTGGCCTTCTTCCCAATAGTATGTAGATGGGCATCACTGCTGCCACGACAAGGGGGAGGGAGGACCATAGAGGCCTTCGATGACAAATTATTCAACTGGTGGGCATGGAAGATTCCATCTATAGAGGACTACCCCTGTGTTGGAATCAACTTTTCCAGAGATCCATATATGCTCGTACCTCGTGGAGAGGACCGAGGATAGCTAGGTACATGTTTTTTTAAGTTATTTAATTGTTAATTGATTTTATATATATCATTTTTGTATGCATCAGAGTACTGTATTTTGTATATGTTGTGTACAGATGCGGGACCAGTGCGCCCGACAGACTTCACGAGGGCTTGGCAACATCCTCGACCAAAGGCGGGACCAACAGTAGTCGGTGGACCAGCAGTCGCAGGGGGGCCTCCAGTTGAAGAGGCTGAGAGATTTTTCAGGAGGGTGGAGCAGAACCTCACCGTGCTCACTCCTACAGTTCCTATGGTTGAGATCAAGGATCTCATGCCTTCCATGTAGCCTCATGTAGTGGGGGTGCCACAGACTTGGGTACATATTTTCCAGCATTTGGCCAACGTCGTCGTTCACTACGGCAGGGCCAATAGGCCCCCAACTTAAATAGGCCAGACTATTATGTGCAGAGGGAACCTTTTGTATATTTTTGAGGGAATAATCCCCGTGATGTATACCAAACCTTATTTCTGAGGTGTTTGTGCCCACCTATGTACTCATGACAT
>ML784154.1:582537-616273 GCA_009831015.1 Picea engelmannii | reverse complement strand
TGTGGATCACATTTTTTACAAATGTATGTACATGTGTATGTGTGTGCTTCTTTTTATGTGTGTGTAACATGCCAATCTAATACTTGATTAGCTAGAGTATATGTCATTTGATTTAATCTCCTAGGAACATGGATATACGTAATGTAATCAAAGTAATGTTCTAAGATATGTACCCTAAGGAAACGTCGGTGTAAAGTAGGATCATATACATGGTAAACTCCATTTAACTGGAACACAACCAGCTGAGCATATAAGTAGACCCAGAGGCGAAAGATGTCATGCAACAAAGCGTCACGAAGCAACTATATCACTGCATTGTACTCGATGACATTGTTTGTGGGGTCACCTAGACAGATACCTCTGGAAGATAGCAACTGGCCTCCAGGTGTGAAAATCACCCAAGCTGCGGAAGCAAGCCTCCAAGTGTGTCGGATAGCGTCATCCGCGAACCCAAAGAACACCTTTGATTCACTTGACATCTGCTATAGTAAAAAGGAAGACATAAATAACTACATGCCCATAAAATGAAAAAGAAAAAAATTTGTATAAGAACTATACATATGTACAAGAAGTCACCCAGACGACCAACCTAAAAGTAATACTTCTTGAGGTAGAGCCCATTTCTAGGCTCTGCCAAGGAATTTCCCTCAAAGTCAACCAGACGGTAAGTTCCCTTCTTTAAGACCTCATTCACGATGAAAGGTATGAACCACATGGGTTTGAACTTGCCTGCCCCCAGGGGATCCTTGTCTTGATCATAAACAAGGACAAGATCTCCTTCGGATAAAATCTGAGGACAAACGGACTGATCATATTAATACTTGACTCATTGCTTATGAGCCTCATTGGTTGAGGCTGCATCATGTTGTTTCTCATCAAGCTTCTCGAGATATAATAGGCGTTCTTCAAGCGATGAAGTGTTTGGAAGTAACTCTACTGCCAACTTTAAAGAGGGGATCTGGCACTCAATAGCCAAAACTGCTTCCAGCCTATATATGAGTTGAAAAGGTGAGAAACCAGTGGCAGTATTTACAGACGTTCAGTAGGCCCACAATGTTGAGTACAACATCAAATGTCAATTTGACTTGGCAGAATTGATCGTTCGTTGAAGAATAGTCTTGAGAGACTTATTCACAACTTCCACCTGACCATTCGCTTGTGGGTAGTAGGGTGATGAATAATCTTGCCTCAATCGTAGCTTTGATGTTAACTCGAACATCATTTTATTTTGGAAGTGACTGCCATGGTCAGTGACAATCTCTTTCGGGATGCCGAACCTTGCTACTATCTGGCTAAAAATGAAGAGAGTTGTTGTTTCTCCATCATTGTTAAACGTTGCCATAGCCTCGACCCACTTTGTGAAGTAGTCTACCACTATGATGATATAACGATGCCCCCTGGATGAATTCGAGTGGCATGTAGTAAAATCAATCCCCCACTTAGTGAAGGGACCAATAGCGATGACGGGAAACATGGGAGAAGGATGTGCCCTCATCTTGCGAGAGAAGATCTGACACAGGTGGCACTTCTTGACAGACTCAATGCAATATTTGATTAATGTATCCCAAAAGTAACTGGCACGTAGAATATTTTGGGTTTTTTCCAACCCAGAAAAATGACCACCACATGCTCTAGTGTAGCAGTCGTTCAGAACGAGCTATGTTTCCTCGTGTATAAGGCACCGAAGAAGAATGAAATCTACACCTCGACGATACAAAGTGTCATCGAGTATGATATAGTTTCATGCATGATGGTGAATTCGTCGACGCTCATCGCAGGAAGCAGACGTAGGCAAATTCAAATTCTGGAGATAGACTAGTATATCTCCATACTAGGGGTCTGAAGATGCGATCAGAAAAATATCTCCTAAAAATATCTCCTTTGATAGGCGATTCTTCGGGCATGTCATCACTAGATTCAACCGGAAGTTCTGAGATAATTTCTACAAAGACCAGTGACTTTTTGGATTTCGTGGAAATAAAATCCAAGTCAAATTCCTGGAGGATTACAACCCATCTACTGATCTTTCTGCTAATGACATGTCGTGTCAACACATATTGAAAGGGATTCACGACAGCAATGACGGTGGTCTTGCAAAGAAGAATGTAATGACAGAACCGTTGGACAGCATGCACTGCTGCCAAATCAAGATTCTCAACATGAGAATAGTTGAGTTCCGTCCCAACCAGGCCTCGGCTCAGGTAATAAATGACATGATCCTCGAGTAGATCGTCCTCTTCAACCAAGACCATGTCGATGGTCGACTCTGGAGTGGCCAAGTACAACAAGAAATCTTTTTTATAATCGGGAGGTTGGAGCAAAGGGGCAGACGTAAGGGCGTGTTTCAATGCTTCAAAAGAGCATTGAGTGGTTTCGTCCCAATAGAAAGGGACTCCCTTTTTCAATAAACGCATGAACCCTTTAGTGATATTGGCGTAGTTCATGACAAAATGTCGAAGAAATTTTGCTTTCCCATATAAGTTCTGAAGCTGGGGTATTTTGCACGGGGGAGGCAACTGAACTATCGCCTCAACCTTAAGAGGATTGACCATTATCCCTGTTGTCGAAATAATGAAACCTAAGAGACGACATGGAGTTACGCAGAAACTGCACTTATTAGGATTCAAGCGAATCCAATAGTAGCGACATCGTTCGAATATTAGTCAGAGGTGTGCGGGATGATCAGATCTCTTGCGAGAGCATGATGCTAGATCATCAAGATAAGCCTTGACTATATGTCTAAGTTCGTGGAAAGAAAAAGACATGGCCCGTTGAAAAGTAGCTCCAGCATTCTTCAGGTCAAAAGGCATCTTACGATAAGCGAATGTGCCCCATGGACATATAAAGTTGTTTTATGATGGTCTTCGGGTTTGATCTGAATCTGGTTATATCCAAAAAAATCATCCATGAATGAAAAGACCTCACAGCCTGCGCATTCATCAACAATTTGATCGATGAATGGGGTGGTAAAACTATCCTTAGGACAAGCCTTGTTCAAGTCATGGAAGTCCATGTACACACAAATCGTACCCTATTTTTTGTTAATCAAAACGGGGTTTGACACCCATTCTGTCAACTACACGGGGTAGATAAAACCAGCTTTAAGCAGTTTCTCTACTTCAGCCTTAATCGTTGTTGCTTTTCGAGGATTCACCAAATGAAGCTTCTGTAGGACCAGCTTGGCATCACGATAAGTCGTCATCTCATGTTCAATGATTATTGGATCAATCCCTGTCCTTTCCTTGTAAGACCAGGCAAAAGCATCATGGAATTCCTTAAATAAATCTGTATAAATACGAATATCTTCGGGGGAGCAGTCCGCTCCGACGAAAACATTCTCCACGATGCCAAGGTTTCTGGAGATATCTATAGGGATAGTTTCAGCGATACTCACCATATTACCCTCGGCGTAAACTGTGTGCATATCCAGAAGATTAATAGGCCAAGACCTATCTCCAATCATAGTCAACACAAATTCACCTACCTTTATTCTTCTTAACTCCGTGAGGAAGTAATATCTGTGATGGAGATTATCCCAGGGTCTATCCAAACCAGTCAATGCCTCGAGAATCACCTCATCTAAGGGAAAGACTAGGTCTAAAGAATCTGTAGTGGCAAGAGAACCTTGAGCCCAAATAGGCTCGAGAATGCAATCTAACTCCTGTGCGGGAGTCGGATCGGGGTCGGTCGAAGCTTGTTGGACAATGTTATATGCAACTTATGTCGCGAACAAGGGAATGGCCATGCCAGAATTCCCGGTCCCTTCCATCGAAGCTAATGGGGAAGGAAGAGTCCACGGATCGTGAAAGTAAGTTGTTAGGAACGACGACATTTGAAAAATTTCATCCCTAGGTTGATCGAGGGCAGTCGATAAAAGCTTGACATCGCCAGAAGGAGGTGGGTAATCGAAAGTACCCATAAATGATGGACACAAACCAACCCCTATGTTGATGGTGTCAGGTTGAGGATTATCAATCATCGGGACCGTGGATGCCCTCAATGAAGGGTCAGGACAAGAGAAGGACAACTGGTCAAAGATCATGATTTGGCCCTCATGTGGAAACAACAAGAGTTGAAATATTGTAGCAACCACTGCATGCATTGCATAGGTCCAACTCCTACCTAACAAAAGTTTGTAGTCGAGAGGTGCATCGACCACTTCAACTTCGACGCACACGGTCTTCCCTCCTAACTACACGGGGAAAGAAGGAATGATTCCATGTTGTATGAATGAATGATCGTCGAATGTCGTAAGAAATGTAGGTAATGGAGACAAAACAGGTTGGCCAATGGCCTTCCAACACGCCAGTGACATCATGCAAGTCGAGGCACCCTCGTCAACCACCGTGCGAAAGATATTCTGAGTAAAATATTGCATGGTGTAAGCCACTACTATCTGAAACGCAGCGTGGTATGGAAGACAAGGTTTCAAATCGATTGGATCAAGAATGATCACTCTCGGGTTACAAGTCTCCACAGATCCCAAGGTGGATAACAGGGCTTTTCTCTGCGAAGGGCAGCTCTGGAGGACCTCCAAAGTAGACATCGCGCAAGGGGTTTGTGCCAAATCCTCTACAAAAGAGTAGTTTTAGGCCGCCCTCGCATTCGAATTATGAGAATCATTTTTGAACTCACCTTTGGGGATGCGTGTCATTGTTTCTCCCATCGTCTTCTCAATCTGGAGAGGAACTGGTGGGTTTGTGGCTTCCTTACCCTTTTTGACAAATTTCAGCATTCTGTAATCTTGGGACCTCGTCGCTATATGAGCGTCACCTTTCAAAATGTAAACATTCACGGCTAAGGTATTACCAGTAGACGCGGGGGGTCCCTTCCTGCCCCCTTCCGTGCTTGAAGATGTTGAGGCTTGAGCCATGTTTTTCCCATGTGGAAATGAGTTCGTCAGCACAACAGGTTGTTGTTGCACCAATAGCTTCTAGGCCTCCACAATTTGAGGGCACAGGTGAGTCGAGTGGTCCTCCGTGCAAAGGTGACATGAATACTTCGACTTTCTCTTCTCTGTTTTTCCCTCGCCAGCATTGTTATTAGCCTTTTTTTCCCCTTTACCCTTCTTTTTCAGTTGTTTTTTCTTTCCTTCAGGTTGTTGGTTGGACTTCGGGTTCGTCGAATGCACATTGTGTACGTCCGACGTTTAGGTAGCGGGAACAGCCGAAACAGAGGTTTGGCTGGCCGTCGTCTGTTGTATCGATAATTGTTGCAATTGATTTGACAACAAATCGATGTACTTTCCTTGTGCTTAGCCCACTATACCATCGGCATGTGGTCCAGACTTTTGTTTGGCCTTGTTGAGGATGGACCGTGGCGCATTTGGAAAAATATCATAGAGTAGGCCAGACTAAGAGTAAATCACTTTGAGATGTTGTGCTCTCATTATCGCCTCCGCCTCTGAAAACACTCCTGAAGTTGCAACATCCTTGGATACAACTGGTACCAAGGACTTCAGAAACCACTCCAGTAAGAAATCCAGTGGGACCTGTACCTTAATCAAGCTCTTTCAACACCGCCATTCTCAGATGTGATTAGAGATATGATCGGCCTTAGTCTGCTCAAAGTTGGCCAACAATTCGGTGCCGACATCGTATCTCACAGGTAGTTGGAAATCGTTTAGGAAAACCATCGCCAAGTCGTTAAAGTAATAATACCTTGAGCGGTCGAGCTCAATATACCATTTCACAGCACCCCCTATAAGAGTGCGTTGAAACAGGTGCAACTGTATGGAGTCATCTCGCAGCAAGTTGGATGAGCACCATAAGTGGAAAGTTGTCATGTGATCACCTGGGTCTTCGCTAGGATTACCTTTGAATTTTGGAATATCCGAGGGAAACTTAGTCAGCATGGGGGGCCAACGCGGATCATGACAAATCAGGTCGTTAAGAAACCTTGACAAGTCTGGAAAATGTAGCGTTTCCAAAAACGGTAGTTTGGGTTGGGTACTATGTACAGGAAAAAGGGGACCTAGAGTTTGACTGGCACCAGGTTGTTGGCCAGGGTTCTGGAAGAAACCGTGGCCTTGACCAGCGTAAGGAAGCTACGTTTGCTAGGAAATCATCGGTCGATTCCCATAATTGGATGACGTGGGTTGGGCGGGGATTGCTCCCTGCATTGTGTTCCAAGGATTTTTGAAGGGGATGCCTTTGGTCGCTCCGACGGGAATAGATACTAAGCCCTGCTCAAGGTTCCATTGGCCATGGAAAGGGTTGCCCCCGACCGACATCCCTTGCGAGGGAAATGATCCCTGCCAAATATTCAAAAGTCCTTGTGAGGAGAAAACTCATGTACTCGCCCCCTGTGTAGGAATAGTACCCTGCACAGGATTCTGTTGTCCAAAACTGAGGTTGCCCCCAGCCGAGATGGTAGCCAAAGAAAAGGCGTTATTACCAAATGCGTCGAACAAAGAGAATGACATGGATCCCACCGGCGTAGTGTAAGACGAAGGTCCTAAAATTCCTTCTCCAAACAAGTTGTAGTTAGTACTCGGCCTGATAGGCTACTAGAAAGCATTACTGAGTGAGGGGGATGGAGGAGGTATGTGACCTTCAATGTAAGGGATAGCATTAAAGGAGACTGAGGTGCCTCTAGTAGACCCTTGCACGGGATAATTTGAGCTCCTTTCCCCCAAGCCCATCATCTATAAGGTGGAGTAGGTAAGGACTGAGTTTGAATCAAAGCTAGGCATCCCATATGAGAATGGGGGGCCCATCGCACTCTGCGTAAATGGATCAGTGGTCGTCGTGGATGATGGTATTAGACCACTTCTTGAGGTAGATGGAGCATAAACCACAGTGGTCCGAATTGGTGAAGGTGGGTTAAGAGGCAAGATACCCCCTGTAGTAGTATCCAAAGAGGGAGTGTGAGGACTCTATGACGAAGTAGCAACATTTTCTTCCATAGCTGCTTGTAAGACTATCCGACGCTCGGCAGGTATCACCTTAGGAGGGACAACTTGTACTAAGATTATCACCGACAAGTCAGTGATCGGAGGGTTGGTTGGCTCGAGATCTTCCGCTCCAAGGTCAGAAACAATGGGTTCCTACGGAGTCGAGTAATATCCTTTCAAAGCAAGCTCATGCACAGTTTCCTGTGGCCCAGTCGCTTCGAATGACCCTTGTTTCTCAAGTCTTTGTCGTAACGGTGGCGGTGGTGGATCTAATGCAACCAGCGACAGGCCCTAAAGCCTTCGCGACCAGCGGAGCTCTTGATCTTCCACTTTGTAAAAATATCAACGACATAGTAAGGCTTTAACTATCATTTAAAACCAAGCACACACTAGAAAATTTTCTATAAGATAAATCAAACAAACCACTATCTAGTAGGAAGAACAATTACGCCATCCAACACTAGAGCAAATTACCAGTGCAAGTGAAACTTGAACATGGAAGCACCCTCTGGGTATACTCTGCAAAGTGTGACCTGACATCTTCCCTAGGTACCATATTATACCCCCGCAGTCACATGTGTAAGTCCCTAGAAAATGGGCAACTAAGTTTCCATCTCGCAAACAATCACCAGGCGGGTATAGTCGATAGTCGAGCGGATCGCAATGAGAAGGATAACAATTCTGAAACCTACCGAGGGTATCAAAATCAAGTGGTCTGGAAGACAACAGAGGATCTCGAACGGATTTGAGGTTCACAAAGCTTCGTAGGCAAATGCAGGCGATAGTATTCCCACGATAAATCCTCAATATGTGTTCCCCACTATGTTTAGTCTGGATTTGGAGGGGTTATCTCTGCTGCCTTTCCTCACGCGACCTCATGTTTATCCCCTATGTTAGAGGGGGGTCACAGATAAATTTCACGTTACTCGACTTTAGCACTCCCTAGCTCTGACTCCAATGTTTGATTAACGGCCCTGAAGAGTTTCCTCTCCAACCTAATTCAAGGCCCTAACCCTAAACTAGTTGGTTGACCCTACAAACATAAAAGTCTATTTAGATTTAGCATTTGTTTTAATGGCTTGATTAACTCAAAGGATATGGTGATGAAAATAGTTATGTTATGAGAGATGAAAAAAGGACAAAAAGACAAAACTCTGAAAGAAAAATTACTTCTAGTCAAAAATAAAGATTTACAACTAACTCTTTGTAACCAACTTTTCTTTAACTAACTTTTTCCAAAATCTTTAAAAAGAAGACCTAAAATGAAATTTTGCTTGACTACAAGCTACTTAAGTTTCAAGAAATCAGTAAAGAACTTAAAAAATGAACTATTTTTCCTTTCTAGTAAAATAACTAACTCCAACTACTTTACCAAACTGAAAATGAAAAATCTTTTTTTTTTTTTTAATTGCTTCAAACAAAAAAAATGAAATAATTTTTTTCTCTTTTCTCAAAGCAAACAAAAAGGGAAAAAAGAACAACAAGACAAGACTGAAACAGATGTTTGGCCTATTGTGGATCGCAGGGAATCACAAAAGAAACCAAACATGCAGATCAATCATTCAAAGACTCACTTAAAACCCTTTCAGAAGTAAACACAAGACAATTCAAAAAGACAAGTAAATTGAATTCTAACCTAAGTTATGGCTGTAAAAACAAAGACTCTGAACTATATCAAGAAAACATGAGAAGTATAAACCTCAATCAGGAAAGAGGTTGGCTGCCTCTTTTTTCAACAACAAATTCTTGAACCAGGTACGATATTGTTGCTTCAACAGCCTGTATGTGTACGCAGGTTGTTTACTAAGTAGGGTGTGTATGTACGTGTGCTGACCCAAAGCAGGGCGCATACACCTCTGTACTTCCTTAAAAAGGAAAGAAAACAGACAGTCTTATAGGGCAGGGAGGACTGGTATGGCAGCTGAAGGTGACCAAAATCCCTTAAAAGACTCAGAAGACTCAACAGAAACTCAAAATGCAGAAAATCCAATCAAACAACCCAAAATCCCCTAAAAACCCCTAGAGGCTTCCTCGGTATGGTCACCAGTTCTGCTATCGGGAAATACCCCCCTATGACTACAACAGGGTTCATAATGTAGGCAGGTCAATTAACCATCTAAAACTCAACTACTTCTCTAAACTACCCCAAACATACCAAAACTCATATAAGAAAAGAAAAGATGAGGGAGATCAGGTAACTATACCTCTACTTTGCATCCAATGATGATCCCCTCGCACTTGGAAGTCTTGTTGACTACACGCCTCCTCCTAGGGTTGACCTGCATTCAAAGATTGACAAACAAAAAACGACAAACATGCTATTCCATATACAAAAATTAGGGTTAGGTGTTAGAAAACCAAAACATAAACCAATAAAAGCATTCAATACACCATGATTTGGGACAGGGAAAGTAATTATTTTATTAATAACTCAATGATTATACCTTTACAATCAAAGTCGACTACTGCTCCATGAACCTGGTATGGGCTCCTCTTCACCAAGCTCCAGGTGCACCTTTGTATGGCTTCTCCTCTCAACCTTTTGATCTCTTCTTGGGAAGTGAATGGGTTATGATGGAGGAAGAAGGGCCAATGCAGAAATGCTAAGGCAATTCTCACAAAAAGGATGCAATAACTTGGGCAAGGAGGGGATGTGAAATGGGAAGAGTTTCATTGTTCTTATGTCTAGATGTAAAATGAGACCCCAACACCTCCTTTTATATGGGAAAAGGATGGTTATTCGGTTGGGTGACGGGATATAGTAGGTGGATTAGTTGGGAAACTACCCAATAGCCTGTAATCTCAACAAATTCCTTGCAACTTTTTTATTTTTTGCAACTTTTCCAAGTATACGCGGGATGTAATGGTGCAGCATGCATATGTACGCGAGCTGTAGTGGTGCAGCAAGCGTATGTATGCAGGCAGTAGTGGTGCAAGGCACGTACATCTTCAAAAAATTGGTTTTTAATAAGAGCAACTCAACTGTGCTTTGTCAAAAAATGCAAGTAAGAGGGCCAAAGGCCATGTATGCATGTGTAGAGCAATTTAGGGTTATAACAGGGATTCATCTATGTGACATGCAAAACTCTTGCTAGATGTGGGAGCATCCATGGTTTAAATTTTACACATTCACTTTGATACCCTCTCTTTGATATGTACCCCAATAGTCATAGTTAGTGTCAAACCCTCTCTCCCCCATTAAGAAAGATGTGAAAAAATTTCCTTTCTTGCCAACAAGCATAAGAAAGCTAAGTGCTCTTAGCTTAACATATAAACTTCATCAAGAACAATGGACAATTTGGTTTTTGTAATTCCATATAACTCTAAAAGCATGAAATGAGCAATGATTTTTCTAATTCATTGTCATAAATTATACACCAAAACTACATCAATTGTAGTTTTGGAAGAGAATAATTCTCCATCCTTGAATTTGAAAGCAAGATAATTTGATTTAGACCTAAAAAATGTGACTAATTAGTATCTATCTCATCAAAAGTAGAATGCATTATTGTTTTATTAGTAATAATAATAATTTGAATTTGGTTTTTGCCAAACTAAGTATTTTCACTTTTGATGAATTTGGTAGTATGAAGTTGCTTGAGTTCAAATTGAATATTAAATGAAATATTTGTCATTAGATTGAAATAACTATGTTCAATATTCTCTTTCGACATTAGGTTTGATAAACTATAATGTACACTTAAAATTAAATCCATTGCTTTGTAATAACTATATTCAATTTCAACAAGTTTGTAATGAATCGATCCATGAGGTAATCTCATATTCCCAAAAGTGATAACAAAAAATCTAGTGGGGTAGTATTTATGCACACCATAAGTACTTGTTCTTTTCAATTGTATATTTTATACACACGGTAAACATAGGCAAGAACGTAGTGGTCTCCAGAACAAACACATGAAATGAAGGTATACATTCAAACATATGTTTTTCATGCTCATCTTTTAATGTTTAAGGTAATTGGTTCATACACAACTTAAGAGAATAGGCTTTTCAATGGTGGCGATGCATTAAATGTTAAGAGTGCATTGGTAAATATGAAGCATTAAAGAATTGAAAATTTAGATAGATTTAACTTTTCGGATGAGTGAGCACAGAGCAACTGCAAGCTAGGGTTTGACAGTCGTGGCCATAGAAGAGGACAGCGTGAGCACCAAAGGGGGGGGTAAGGGTACCCCCTCATACAAAAATATAGTGGTAGACAGAGGGAAAGGGCCAAGAGGCATAGTTTTCAAGGCACCAGTGACAGGCACCTCGGGATCAGACCCAAAAAAAGGTCAGGAAAGGAACCAAGGAAAAATTGAATGCATGGGAGAAGAAGCCAGAGAAAGTCACAGGGAGGCGCAAGACACAGCGACACCCAACAGGGAAGAAGGGTGCAACCCGTGCAAACCCAAAACAACAATGATACCCAAGGTGATACTGGAGGATCCACAAATGCAACTCTACAGGAACTAGATGAAGACGCATGCGCTAATATGCAATTTCATGGGTTTGTGGCCCACAGAAAGAATGTTGCGCAACTAGATCAAATACCATTGGAAGACAAACGGAGAAGTGGATCTCCACCTAGGATCTAAAGGCTTCTTCACAACAGTATTCATGAACCTGGAGGACGGGGATATAGTCTTTGAGGGAGGGCCATACTTCCACGCCTCAGCAGGACTGTACATGTGACCATGGAAGGAAAATTTCTCCCCAGAAAAAGAGACTTTCAAAAAGGTGTCAGTCTGGATGAGATTTTATTCCTTACCTCTATACTATTGGTTACCCTCTACTTTCCAAGCAATAGGAAACAAACTGGGGAAATATGTGAAGACCTCAGAAGCCACCCTAAAAGGGAGATATACATCTTATGCAAGAATCTGCATAGAAATGGATGTGTCGGGAGCACTCCCAGAAGCCATAAGTCTAGAATTCAGGGATGAGGAATGGATCCAAAACATAGATTACGAACAGATCCCCTTCAGATGCATAAGATTCCATGAACATGGCCACCTGATCAGAGAATGCCCTCTTAATAAAAAACAGAAATCGGAAAACCCCAAACCACAGTAGGATGAGGATGGGTTTATAAAACCGAACCCCAGAAGCAAAGAAAACAAAAAGTAGAGCTGAACCCCAGCAGGAAATAACCCGGAGACCCGGAATAAAATGGAAGGACGAGACAAAAACAATAAAGGGGCAGAAAACAAAAAGGATTCGACAAAAGCCCAAGAAACTAGAAAACAAGCAACAAACGAGCCCACCGATCGGCCAAGTAACAAGAAGGAACAGGGGAGTTGTGCAACCTGAATGGATGGAGAAATCAGAGACGACAACACCCCCATGCAAGAAGCAGAGGGAGATGCGGAAATGACCCCAAGCGAAGTAGGCACAGAAGATCCTAATCTCAGATACCTTGTGGAAAGGGAAGGGATAGATCTCCCGAACATACTGGAGCAATGGAAAAGACAGGGAGTAGACAATGTACCAACAAAACAACTTGACCGCATTCAGTACCTGTTTCTCCTAAGGGAGGAAGCCAAAGCCAGAGGACTAAAGCACACACGGGGATATTGGACACCTAGGAGTCAAAGCCGGTGAGGGACAACCACAGCTCTCACCCAAGCAGATGCGGAGGAAAAAAGGCAGGAAATCAAATAGCATAGCCCTACAAAAGCTTGGAGCGATACTGATAAACTCGAGTAAGATCAAGAAACTCTTCCCCAAATCCCCCCTACATGTTTAAATGAAGGTTATAACCTGGAATTTAAGAGGCCACAGCCCGAGAAAGAAAAGAATCCTTAGGAATAGACTAAAGCAAGAACAACCGGATCTCTGTTTTATACAAGAGACAAAATGCAATACAAACATAATGGAGGAAATCAATAAACAACAATGGCACAAGATGGTGGCTATCGAAGGCCGCCAAATGGCAGGAGGAATTATCACCTTGTGGAACCCACAAGTACTGAGCCTAATAGCATCTGAAGCGACCAGGAACACCCTCATGGTTCGCATGCAAATCATTGGAAACACAAAGGTGATTCTATGCACTAATGTGTATGGGCCCCAGGTGTCAGAGGAAAAGAGAGGAATGATACGAGAATTAGAAGACCTTAAAACCCAATCCAACAACCTCCAATGGATCCTGGTAGGGGACTTCAACATCATCACGTCACTTGTGGAGAAAAGAGGAGGTACAATAAGATTGGATATGGATGCGGAAGAATTCTCCAAGTTCATAGACACAGCAGAGATGGTAAACCTCAAAAATAATAATGTCCAGTTCACCTAGAACAATAAACGGATGAACCAGTATCATATAGCAACAAGACTCGACAGATTCCAAGTATCAGAGTCAATCATTATGCAGGGGATAACCTTAGATTGCAACATCCTCCCCTGGGGGGGATCTGATCACTAGCCAGTGCAACTGGAAGCAGGCTTCCAAACCACACCAAAGAATAGACCCTTCAAATTTGAGAAATTTTGGATTGAACACCCGACCTTCAAGGAAAGAATCAAATAGTGGTGGCTGGAGGAGCAACCAGAGCAAGGGACAAGGATTTTCAAACTCTATAAGAAACTAAAGTATATCAAATATAGGCTCAAGGAGTGGAACAAGGACACTTTTGGGAACATAAACCAAGAGAAAAACAACATAGAAGAAAAAATTTAAAAACTCCAGGAAACCTGCATTTCGGAGGGCTATACGGAGGAATGGGAAAAGGAAGAGATCCAGATGACCCAAGAATGGGAAGCTCGATGCTAGCAAGAAGAAACACTTTGGAGACAAAGGTCCCGTATCATATGTCTAAAGGAAGGAGAATGGAACACCAAGTTTTTTCATAGAACAACCATGGCCAAAAGATCCCATAACAAAATCATGAAGATTAAGGACCAGGACGGAATAGAGCGAGAGTCACATAAGGAGATCAAAACTACTCTGGTAAACCACTTCCACAGGATATCCCAGGAACCCAACCAGGACAGAATAGAGGCCATACAAAGGATAATCCAGCATATCCCCCACCTAGTCACTGAGGAACAAAATAACAACCTGAAAAAACCCATTGAGGAAGAGGAAATTAACCAAGTACTCCAGGAAATGCCCAACGAGAAATCCCTAGGTCCAGATGGCTTCACAGTGGAGTTTTTCAAAGCCTGTTGAGAAATTGTCAGACATGACATTTACAGGGTAGTGGAAGACTCTAGAAGGTCAGCCTCCATTCTAAAAGCACTAAATGCTACAATGATTACACTAATTCCCAAAGAAAATGAAGCCAAAACCCCTGATCTTTACATACCTATAGCACTCTACAATGTGGTTTATAAGATAATCTCCAAAGTTATAGCAAATAGATTGAAACCCCTCCTACCCACACTGGTCTCACAAGAACAGGAAGGCTTCGTGGAAGGAAGACAGATAATAGACAATATTATCCATGCCCACGAGCTGATCCACACCCTGAAGTTTCATAAGAGAAGGGGAATGATAATACAATTGGACCTAGCAAAAGCTTATGACAAAATTAGCTGGCACTATATGGTCAAGACCTTGGAAGCCTTTGGTTTCACCCAGCACTGGATCAGCTAGATAGTCAGCCTAGTGTCCACAACAAGCTACTCATTGTTAATAAATGGAGCCCCAGCCAAACCTTTCTGGCCCACAAGAGGCATCAGACAAGGAGACCTGTTGTCCCCCTTCCTTTTCATTCTGATGATGGAAGGTCTCAGTAGAATCATTAAAAGTGCAACTGCAACAGGTGAAATAACAGGTATCAAACCCTTCAAAAATTGCCCTACTTCCACGCACCAACAGTTTGTGGATGACACCTTACTTCATGGCATACCCACGGTCAAGGAAGCAAAAGCCTACAAACGAATCCTATAAGAGTTTGGGGAAGCCTCGGGGGAAGATATCAACCATTCCAAATCTATGATATTCTTCTTCAATACCAACCCCGCAATCCAAAGGAATTTGGCCAACATTCTGGGCTTTGAACGCAAAGCACTCCCAACTAAGTACTTGGGCATTCCCCTGACAAACAAAGCTTACAAAATTTCCACTTGGGAAGGAATAATCAAAAAATTACAGGAGCGGGTGAAAAAATGGACATACAGATCCCTCAACCTAGCCAGAAGATTTATTCTAACCAAGTTTGTTTTGCAAGCAATTTCCACCTTTATGATGTCCGTTTTCCCAACCCCTAAGGGGATACTACAAAAAATAAGAACCATCCAAAGGGACTTCCTGTGGTGAGGAGCAGAAACAAGGAAAAAATGGGCCCTGGTGGCTTGGGAGAAGGTTTGTAAACCAAAAATCAAAGGAGGTCTGGGCTACAAGACCCGCAAGTGACCAATGACACCTACGGGGAGAAACTATGGTGGCGTTGGGTCAAAGAAACTACTACACCATGGATAAACCTGTGGAAGGAAAAGTACGCCTTGGACATAAGCGACCAGGATAGAATCTGCTTCAGAGGCAAGAAGGAAGGTTCAGCCATCTGGAACCTAGCCTAGTGCAACAAAGCCTGGATTCATACATACAGCTTTTGGGAAGTAAGGAATGGCAGAACAGGCAGATTCTGGGAGAGCACCTGGCAACAAGAACCCAGATTGGAGAAACCAGACAAGGAGGCACTCCAACAGGAGATGATCGCGCAAGGTAAAACTAGATTCTACCATTACTGGAAACAAGAAACAGAACACAACAAATGGAGAATCTGGAATACTCTCACCCCACATAATAGAGCCCAAACCGTAACAACGGTAAAAGAGGTGGAGGAGGAATTGGGGAGACGAAAAATTGCAGTCACAGAAGGAAATGACCAGCTGAGATGGGGACAAAAAGACGACGGGGAATTTAATCTAAAAGAAGTCTGACATTATATCCCGGACCAGGAACAAGAAGACCTGATGCAACAATGGGATGAGCTTTGGAACGGCCCCCATTGGCCAAAAATAAAAAAATTCCAATGGTTAATACTCCACAACCGAATTCTAACATGGGAAAAAATAAGGAAAAGAGGATTCATAGGTCCTTCCAGATGTCACCTCTATCAATCCAAGGAAGAAACAACGAACCATCTCCTTGACGAATGCACCTACATAGCAGAAATTTGAGACTGGGCGACAGGTATCTTCTGACAGCCAAATAGGATCTGAGGTAACATCTCTGCAACTATCAATATTTGGAAAGAGAACTACAGTGAAAATGAAGAGGTGAACCTCTATTGGACCCTCATCCCAGGAATGATCATATGGGAAATATGGAAGGAAAGGAACTAGCGCATCTTCGAGAACCTAAGCTGGCCGGAAGGGAAGATCAAGGAAACAATAATCTCCATGACAAAAGAAACGGTACAGAGCTGCAACTGCCAGATAGGAAGAGCGCAACTCACATACCAGGACTCCTGAATTCTAGAATCCTTTCACCTAAAAGACGGATGCAACCCCAATCAGGTAAAATGGCCACCGCAACTCCAAGTAGGTGAGCGCAACTGGAAACCACCACCAGTAGGCTCCCTCAAGATGAATTTCAATGGGGCGTCGAAAGGTAAACCAGGATGGACAGGAATGGGAGGAGTAATCAGGGACAGTAAAGGAAATATCATCTGGTTGTACACTGGGAGTCTGGGAAACTCAACCAACAATGCCACGGAATTTGGAGCCCTGGAGACCAGCCTCGAGATTCTAAGTCGGGAAGGGATGAAAAACGTCATGGTGGAAGGAGACTCCACACCGGTTATCAACATAGTAAGGAGACTCCAAAATGGTACCAGAGTGGGAAAAATTCAGAGGCACTGGCGCTTGGCACAGTCCCTGCAAAAAATTCAGGAGCACTTGTGAATAGGGATCACAGTGGAGTTGCGCTGGGTACGGAGGTTGGCAAATGGACTAGCGGACAGAATCGCTAATGAGGGGGTCAATAAGGAAGGACCAGAGCTGGACACTATCTGGAGTAACATCCCGAATGGTTAGTTCTGAACAGACTGCAGCCAACTAGCGGAAAAAGATTGTGACGGTAGCCGAAGTACGAACGACCACATCAAGGATGGAGGCACAGAAATAATTGAAGGGCACATAGGATCCAGGAAGAATTCGATAGCCCACCACCCAAACACAAGTTATAATGCAGATCCAGGTCACACAACAAGCGGAGTTATGACACCATGGTCCTGTCAATAGGAAGAAGTACAGGGGTTGTCTGTGGGAAAGCACAAAAGCTAATCAGCAGGCGGCAAAGAATAAAGGAAAAAAGGGTTTCCAATGGCCGAGTATGGGTACACCTCACCCAAGTACAGATACGGGGAGTGGTAATGATTGTCATACAGCGTGCAGGGAAAAGGATTGGTGCAGAGATGATGGTAGGGTTCCCAAGAGCACACACTCTGAAACTGTGAAAAAGGACCAGAAGGTACACCTTTATGAGAGGCCCATGATTGTTGGGATGAGCCCGCAGCCAGAGAAATCCCATAAAAGAAGAAACACCAGGAATAGCCATAGAACGGAGAGAAGCAAATACAGAGGCCATCTTACATACCAGGAAGGGGCGAATAGGAACAGGAGAAGAACCCAAGACAAAAACAAGCACAAGAAAATCGAGATGGTAAGAATGAAGAAAACCCATAGTAAGAGAGGCCCCCAAGGAAAAGAACCTCTGAAAAGCGCCTGGAGGATTACAAGGATGGAGCAAGCAGCCAGAGAATCCAAGGGTACCTTTCTCACGCAGGTCGATCTAAAGGGAAAAGCGATCATCAATAGGTGGGAGAGAAAAATCAACACCACATGCAAGGGCAAAGCTTGGATGGAACTAATTCAAGAAACATATGAGATAAGGGACCCAGGGGCTACGCAGCCCATAACAACCCTCTACCACAAAATGGTGGAGGAGGCTTGGCGAACAAAAATGTTGATAGGCAAGATGCACATTGACCGGAAATAGACCAGCAGGGAGGCTATCAGGGACCACAAGAAGGTGCTCACAGATATCCTGAGTCACCTCAGGAACCTGGAGGCCAGTGCAAAAATATTAGTTGAGGACCAGAGGAGCCAAAAGGAAAAAATGGAATGAATGGCAGGCCAATTCCACCTTTACTTGCGTTATGTCCACCACATGGAAATCACTCTAGCAGACCGGAGCGGAACACCATCTTGTATTAGGAAGATGCGCATGGTGGAGCAGAGGAAGGAGAATGAGGCAAGAAAGGATGGGACGCAAGACATCCCATCATCCTAGACTAGAGCAGGTTCAGCCCCAGATCAAGTTGTTTTCAGTATAGGAGCTACCCCTATTTTATGGTTATGTTTTTATGTATATGTTATGGTTTAGTCTTTCAAACTAGTTTCTGGAGGACTGGGTCGGTTTCCCGTGGTGGCGGCCCAGCCCTCCCGCTGCTATCTCAGGCAGCGCAACTCTGGGATCCCTAATCTGATTTCCTTTTTGGCAGATCAAGGGATTCCCCTTGATTTTTTTGTATCATAACTTCTTTCAGTAATACAGGATTTCACAGTCACTTACAAAAAAAAACGTGTAAGGTAATTGAAAAAATTATAGAATGTATTCTAGACCATATACAACTTGTTTCAAATGGGATTCATGCTTCGTTCATGGAACGGATATACCTGAGGAAAGGATGGTCATCAAAGCCAACATATCAACATTATTGGGAAATTGTCGATGTGACGATCCTCTCATGCACGATTCACTATTTATCTCATTTGAATTGATGGTTTCTAGACTCTAATTGAGTTGTACTAGAAACCCACAAGATTGTCCTGTGGCATAATGGTGACCCTCTATTTCCTCCTATTCCTTTTTTTTTCCACAGAAAATTTATCATTATATTTATATAAATATAATTGTTCTCATGGCAGTCGTTACATCAAGATAAACATGATTAACATGGATAAGGGAAAAAGGTAACCTATTACCAAAGATACTGACAAAGAGTTCATATAAACCCCATATTTACAATCATCATCCCCAAGGACGCCCCAAAAGAGAGTATAAACTAGAAAACATATGCTACTCAGTCTATGACTACACTATGAGCATTTATGAGACAAAAAACAAAAAACATAGATAGGATACCCTGTGGTCCGCTAATATAGATTTAGGAACAATGTGGGACCCTCATGGCCATCTTTTCATAAGTTGTATGCTATTTTCACTTATTGCTTTTGTAGAGCATGTTTTTATAACCAATCTACCTCTTGATTATCGTCTCTGTAGATATGGGAAAAAGTAGTAGAACTGAAGAGCTTGATGAGATCTATAATCCTATCCTTCCAGCAGTCCAAGGTGACTACCTGTAAAGATCCTTTCATGTTTAGCCAATCAATGACTATTTTGGAGTCTCCATATACTTCTATATATGTGATAGAAAGCTGAGATGTCAGTGTTAATGTAGCCCAAACCCCCAAAAGTTTTGCCCTGGTATTTGAACCTTGAACACAGTTTAAAGTCCATTTGTATGTTGAATGTTCATTGATCTTTAACACCCCACCAACACCACTTTGAAGGCCATTTTGTTGAGCAGCCTCGTCGAACCATCCAATTGTTGTATGTTTTGTAGGTGCAGACTTTTTGGTTCTGAGATGTTGAACTTTTTCCTTTTTTGTTGACCTACCAACAACACCTAGAGATTGGTAAACCACCTTCTGAATAGAGGGGTTCCCAGAATAAAAAAAAATGGCCTTATTTCGTTCTAACCAGACATACCAGCTAACAAAGGCAGGCAGACTGGGATACAAAGATTTTGAATATTCCAGTTTTCAAAGCATTCATTCACAAATAATCACGTCCACCATGTTGAGAGATTTAGAGCTTTTTTAATTCTATCCTAGACTTCAATAGTAAATGGGCAGTTTACCAGCAGGTGTTTTACAGTCTCCCGGTTGTTGTTGCATAGGTGGAAATAACTAGGCCCGATCCGACCTTTGCGTTGAATATTTTTCCATGTGAGTATTTTGCTTTCCACAACGAGCCAGACAAAGAGTTTTATTTTTAGTGGACAGTCCCATAGCCACAGTTTTTTCCTCCATCCTCTTATTGCAATTTTCCATAATTTTGTAGCTATAGCATTGTATACATTTTTAACCGTGACAATTCTCGAGTTATCTCCTCTAGTCCACTTTAACTCATTTGTTCTGTCGAAAAGTTGTACACTTGATCCAATCAATGATCTTTTGAAATTGTTCCATTATGTAGCTTGTTCACCTTCGAGGCCCAACTCTTCACTATCTAACCATGTCGAGCATATCGTACCTGGTCGTAAATCTCTACTAGCCTGATATAAGTAATGGACATTTCTTTGGTTGAGTGATGCTACCAGTTCTTGTGAAAAAATAGAATCTTTTCCCAAGCCTAGAATCATATCCTTACCAAGTATTATAGAGTGTCCCGAGCCCGGACTCCAAACTAACTAGTGTAACACAAGATGAAGTGATTTGAGGAGATTTCTCCAAGTCTGGGAAACATATGTCGAAATTGTTGTAGCTGATCTTAGCCATGTTGTCACTGATCCATAAGGGAGGTATTTATCCTTAATGACATGGTGTCGTATGTCATTCTTCATCAAGACTCTCCATAAAGTGTTTCTCGCTAGCACCCTGTAGAACAAGTATATGTTTCTCAAGCCCCAGCCTCCACACATTTTTGGCCTTTCAATAATCTCCCATCTGCATAAGTGATAATTCTGGTATAACTTGTTGTTAGACCGTAAGAAGGATAAGACCAATTGTCTAATCCAATTAAGTACAGTAGACGAGATACTTGCCAAAGCCATCCAATAGATAGTCTGGCTCTCTAGAACAACTTTTATAAGCACATAACGTCCTCCAAGGGAGAGCCATCGATTGCACCAGTGATTTATCCTCTTTTCAAATTTTGTGATGAGCCAGTACCAGTTCTTAGCCTTGTAGTTATCTGGTTTTAAGAAAAATCCCAAGTATCTGAACCCTTCAGATAGATCATTGAAGTTGTATTGGTAAATTCCCTTGATGGTTTCTAAAATCTCATGTTGAACCCCAAAATGGTGAAAAGTAGATTTTTGAACATTTATCATCAAACCCGACGCACCACAAAAAACACAGAGTATTCTTTCGATCTCCTTCCACTCTTCAATAGATGCCTTTGTCAATATGAGGACATCATCCACAAAGAGTAGGTGGAGAATCTTTATTAATATGGATACCTTTATCCCTGACAACTTCCCTTCTGCCTGGCCTTCTTTTAGAGTAAGGTTGAATCCTTCCATCACTAGAATGAACAGGAGTGGCGAAAGTGGACATCCATGTCTTAGTCTTCTACCACTCTGAAAAAACTTTGTCGACTCCCCATTAATCAGAATAGCATAGGTTGCATAGTTCACATAGTTCATGATCCATTTTGTAGTGGGAAATCCAAAACCACATTGTAAAAGTATTAAATGTAAGAAATCCCAGTTTATGCAATCATGTGCCTTTTTTAAATCTAAATTCAGAATGATAGCTTGTAACTTTTTTATCTTTATACTGTGTAAACACTCTAGGGCTCTACCAATTGCATCTAGAATTTGTCTTCCTTTTAGGAATCCCAGTTGTTCCTCAGATAAGGATTAGGATAGGATAGGTCTAATCCTTCTCGCTATGATTTTTGCGATATTTTTGTAACACAAACTGCATAGAGAAATCAGAGGAAAATCGCCAAAGGAGATCGGATTGTTGACTTTCGGGATTAATGCTATGAAATTTGAATTGAGCGATCTATTGACCTCACCACGTTGCCTTGATTCCTCAACTGCTTCTAGCAAATCCTCCCCAACCAGGTCGAAGAAGTGTAAGAAGAATTCAACCGTCCACCCGTTAGGCCTTGGGCTCTTGTCCTTTGAAAATCCTTTTAGAACCTCAAGTAATTCCTCTCTGGAACATGGTTTTTCAAGCTTAATAACTTCTTCTTCAGTGACTAGTCAAGGATAGAGCCTTACCGTAGCAACTTGTTCTTCGATGGTGTTTTGTCATGTGTCCTCAAAGAAATTGTTGAAGAATCTAGTCGTTTGTTTCTTCAGGGCCTCCCGACCTGTGTGAACGATACCATTTCCATCCTTTATCTCCCAAATATGCTTATTATTTCATCTGTGACTTGCAAAGCGGTGAAAAATTTGTGTGTTCTTGTCACCACTTTGGATCCAAATTGCCCTTCTCTTTTGACATCGTCGTTCCTCTTCTGCTAAGAGATGTTTATTGCGCTCTGACTCTAAAAACTTCAGACGAAGATCTAATTATGTTCTTCTCACTCCTTTTGACTTCTGCTTATAATGAAAATCAACTTCCTCCTCGATCTTTTCAAATGCTAATTGCTCCAGTATCCTTTTTTCTTTTGACCAGGACTTAACTCATATCTTAAGTTGTTTTAGCTTCCCAACTAATCTCCTCTGTGCCTCGGCTTCTTGTAGGACAATATGATCATTCCACACTTCATGAACTATCGAAGAAAATGTGTCTTCTCACAAACATGTTGAGTTAAGTTTGAAAGGATGTGCAACAATAGTTGAATTAAAACCCAGTTGTAGAAGAACAAGAGTGTGATCGGAAACAAATGGGTAATCTACCCAAGACCTATATCTCACAGTAGAATAAATGAGGTACTCTGAGACATACACGATGTCAATTCTCTTAGATATTTCATCCTTGCCAGTTATACCATTGCGCTACATAGGAACCACATCAGCTGGAAGCATGTCGACGAGCTGATTTTTTAAGAAAATATCTTTAAAAAATACCGCTAGCGGATCCAACAGAGTCGAGTCACCCCAAACCTCTCCTACACTTACAGTGAAATTTAGATCCCAAGCTACAATCAAAACTCTGAGGGCTAACAATCCCCTACCATCCACCTTTTCCCAGAAAATCTTTCGATCTGTACACGGGCCATAGACATTTAAAAGAGAGATCGTTCTTTTATCTTCTTTACATGTACCTGACAAAAAAATACCGCCACAACTTAGGAAAGGGACTAACTCAAATGTTTTTGGATCCCATGTCACCAGAAGTCCCCAAAACTTCCCTACAGAACTGACAACACCAATCAACCACTCATGTCATAAGGAAAACATGAAGTGTCTATCCTTTTCCTCGTCCACCAGTGTCTCTTGCAGAAAGATAATGTCCGGAAGTGTTTTTGAGAGTAGTCTATGAAGGGAGGTAGTTTTAAGGGGTCCTCCTACCTCTCTGATATTAAGAGAAAGGAGTATCATGATTTGGCCCTTGCTAGGGATTCCATGCCTCTAAGCGCCCCATGATAAGTGTTGCATGAAATATGTTGTGCAGAAAAAGTAGAGTTTTCTCCAGCCTTCTTACGAGCACTCCTAGTTTTGATAAGAGAGAACTCGTACCCGAGACCTCTCGACCAAGCATAGTCTTTCCCAGAATCCTCCCCTTCAGAGACGGAAACCCCAGGAACTCCACTAGACTCTGCTATGTGTGTAACTTCCTTCCCTGGGTAGGTAGGTATAGGAATGGGACTAGAGGCCTTTCTAAAGGAAGGGACCAGTGAGGTAAGCACCCTATCAAGCGAGTGATCAACGTAATCTGGTTCTCTAAACCCCAGAACAAAGCTAGATCCCACTATAGGCGAACAGGAGGGTTCCTCTACTGTTTCTGGCTCAGGAACAGGTAAAAGAACGTTTAATGTCTCAGTCTTATCTTCTAAAGGAGCTGAAACCATAGGTTATGTCTCAGAAAGTTTCCCCAAAAGGGCCACAGGCGAGGTAACCAAGTTCGGAAAAAAAATACTATCTAAATGGTCTCGTTCCCATGCCGATAAGGAAAAATAAAGAGATGGGCAATGTTGTTTGAGCTTACCAACAAAGGAGGTGTTAAGTTGCCCTAGACTATCCTCCACAATCGCAAGTTCATAGTCAACTGCCTCCCGTGTGTCCACACCTAGGGAGTAAACGTCCTCTTACTTTCCAAATATGGAGTCCTATGAAACCGAAACCCCTAACACATGCTGATAGTCCCTTCTTAAATGTCCTTTTCTCCGATAGAGTGTACACCGAAACAGAATACCTAGGTAGTCCAGTCTCTACACCAAAATGTGGCCCCTCCAATCGATCTCAAGAGACTCCAAAAGCCCAACATGTATATCTACTTCAGCCAATACCTTAGCCATTATTTTATCCAACGACTGTAGAGAAAGTTCATCCACCTTGATGAAATGACCCAATTCATTACCAATCACCTCCAATGCCTTGACATTCCACAGTTGGAGAGGTAGACCCGATAGAAGTACCCAAAGGTGGCGGAAACTAAAATACTTTGTCGTCGGGTCAAAGCGAACTCGTCATTGTTTCAACATCAAGCTACTGCCATCGTAATCCCACAACCTCTCTAATATTAGACCTGTGTCTTTCGGGTTCTTAAAAACAAAACCAAACCAACCTCTCGGAAAAGTCGAGAGCTCTAGAGAATACCCCAAAATTGGTACCCACGAACTCTGCATCCAGTCTGTGATAGGATTTTTACATTGAGACCGATACGAAAATCTCCCTACCAAGGCACAAAGTGAAAGTTTGCATGACTCCTCAAGCCCAACGTCCACTCCCATGACCATCCTACGCTTCGTCTTCTTTTCCTTCCAAACTTTTGCACAACGCCCTTAAAAACCCTGCTTATTTTGTGTGCACCCCCCCTGGTGGGCCTGTGACTACTTCCTAGTGTGGTTTGTTGTATCCACTGTAGTATTATGACCCTCCTGTAACTCATTAAACTGTCCTCTATGCTCAGAGGGAAAACTAGCAACCTTCTCACTGGTAAACAAACTTGTCTCCCGACCTTCGAAAGACTCGGGATCTCGACTATGGTGGAGGTTATGATCTATGCAAGAGTTATGGCACGTAGGAAACTCCATCGAGGTTGAAGGTGGGGGGTTAATGCCCAAGTTAGATGGAAATTTACTACTATTTCTCCCATAGAGCTCGTCCACTGAGGAGAAAAGACCCACGTTCTTCCAAAACACCTTGTCAGTCGCACCCATGAGTGCGCTGACCTCATGCTCCATTAGAACCTTCCACAAACCATTGTTCCCCTACCACCTAGGAGTACAAGTAACAACCCTGGTCAGTAATCTATCCTGGCCCGCAATCAAGAGTAGAGTGGATTTAAACTTGGTGTAAAGTGGGGGTACGTTGTAGAGCTAGGTAGTCACTTCAGAGTACCAGGTGCCATTAAAACCACTGTGGCGGAAATGCTAAAAATAGCAAAAAAGCACCAATGGAGAGGCCAAAGAACATGTTAAACGATAGTTGCAAACATGGCCCAACCTAACCAAAGGAAAGTAGGACCAGGTACCCCGTGCTTCACCGGCGCTCCAACTGGAACCCTCCCAATTTCCTCCTATTCCTATAATCATTGGGGGATTCTCTTTATATATCACCGCTAAACTATTCTTGCCACGTGTCTCATTTGGGTTAGTCATCAAGCATTTTACTAGAACATTGCCAAAACTCCATTATAACCCCTGATTGTAGTTGACCTTGTGTTTTGACAATGATTGCTTGTCTATCTCTATTTTTTTTTACCTCGAATTTATTTGATAGTGATCAAGTATCTCACAACCTCATCCATCACATCCTCCCACCTTCCGTCCATTAATGCTCAATTTGTTAGAGGCTCTTTTTAATTAATTATTCATAAACCATTTACTTTTGTTTTCTCTATCTTTAAACAACATAACCATCTTGATTCACTTCAATATTCTCTTTCCCCACTTTAAAAATATACTACTTATATTAATTTAACTCAACCATAAAGTCTTAGTCATTTTGAAAAACATATATTAAAGGTGGCTAGGTCATTGTTAAACAAAATATTATAAGTATTTAAATCCTTCTAGAAAAGCGTGTGTGAAATACCAATACACCTAATTAAGTGACGAATACCTCGTTGAATCCCTTAAACCCAAATTGATCATAATAATTTTCATAATATATTATCAAGAAAAGGACACGGTCTTTTTTTCCAATAGAAAAATTCCTCAATTATATTATATAATATAATGTGTTCACACATCCAGAACAAAGGCGAAAAGGTCATTGTCGGGACAATCTTCCACACAACATAAGGACAAGCATGCCTGATATGCTGGATAGTGATCGAATCTAAGAAGACGTGGGCAATCTAAAAGTTACATCAGATTTTCAGAAAAGGAGAAGTGAAAGTATAGAGAAGATGGAGAAAAAAGTGGCTTCCCATGTTACTGAAGACCATTGACAAAAAGTGTGTATCGACTTAAAATATTTGAATACTATGAGTGGGACCCTCGTGACCATCCAACCAATGGTTGAAATAGAGCACACTTGCTTTTCTCAGTAAAGAAGTCTTGGATAAAAGGTTTGCTTCCTTATTATACTCTCGGGAGGTGTGGGAGAAAGATAGTTTCTTGAAATGGCTCTTGATCAATTGTATTCTATCTTTCCAAGCCGAGAGTATGATGGTTTGTAAATTACCCTTTTGATTTAGCTAGTATATGATAACTTTGGAGTCCCCTATCATATGGAGGCTATCTATGTTGAACCTAGATGCCAAATGTAGTGTTTCCCATGCACCTAGAAGTTATGCCCTTGTGTCGGTGCCTGAGCCGCAGCAGAGAGTCCACCTGTATGTAGAATTTTGGTTGACTTTTATCAGCCCCCCTGCATCGCTCAGAGATCCATTTTGTTGTGAAACACCATAAAACCACCATGTTTGAAGATCTTTTATGTAGGTAGGCTTGACTAATATCTTCATTTTTCCTGTGTCCAGGTACAAGTCTTTCCAGAGATGGAACAATCCCATAGCTTTAAAAGCTACAACACTAGTAGATGGGGTCTTGTTTTCAAATATTTTGCAGTTCCTGGATAGCCAAATAAACCAATTTACCAAGGGTGGAAGTATTTTGTAAAAAAATTCTGATGTGGCCCAGTGATCCAAGCAATTCGAGGTAGTATTTCCAATCCAGCCCATTTTTAGATTGTTGTCCTGTGTAATTTTGTTCCAAACTCGGCGAGAGAACTGGCAATGTGTAAATATATGATCAGTTGTATCTTCGCCCCTGTAGCAGAGTTGGCACATATTTGGACCAATCCATCCTATTTTTTGAAGAAGATCCCAGGTGGGGATTTTGTTAATCAAAGTAAGCCAGGTAATATTTTAATTTTCAGAGGGAATTTCCATTTCCAGAACTCAAAGCACCATCCAGTAATATTAATGGGCCACTCTGCAGTTGAAATCGCATTATATAAATTTTTTACAGAGATGATGTTGGTGTTGTCACCTCCATCCCACATAATCTGGTCCTCTGTATCTGTGAGTAAGATGCTTGTGTGATTTAGCTCGTAGCAGAATTTGTCCCATTCCAGTGCCAAAATCGGAAGGAGTTCTAATTCGTAGTTGGATTTCCAATGTGTGGACTGTGTCCCGGGAGCGATGGGTTTGCGCGCTTGAAAGCGAAAGTAGATATTTTTGGAGTTTATAAGAGCGATTAATTGAGGTGAGAGGATAGAGGCATTACCCAGTCTGATGATACGATCTTTTCCTGCAGTTATGGAATGGCCAGTTCCTGGGTTCCAACAAATTCCTTTTGTAATCCAGTGCGCAGACTTTGTGATGATTCTCCAAGTCCAAGAAGCATATCTAGAAGGTGGGAGTCCAGCTCGGAGCCAAGAGGCAACAAATGTGAATGGTAGATATTTGTCCTTTATGATGGCACTCCAAATGCCATTGGATGTTAAGGCGTGCCAAAGAGAACTTGCAACCAGTGCTTGGTTGAATTTTTAAATGTTCCTAATCCCCCATCCACCTTTTGATTTCGGTTTTGCAATCGATTGCTAGTTGCAAAGGTGAATTTTATGTTGATCCTTGTTTCCCGACCAAAGGAATCTGTAGGTAATTGATCTGAGTTTATCCAGTACAGAGATGGGAATAGTTGCAAGGGCCATCCAGTATATTGGTTGTCCCTCCAGGACAGATTTTAGAAGTGTGTAGCGTCCACCAATGGTGAACCATTTGTTGCACCAGTGGCTCACTCTTTTTTCCACCTTTGAGATTAACCAGTCCCAATCAGAAGCCTTGTAATGGTCTACCTTAATGTAGTATCCTAGGTACTTGAAACCAGCAGAGAGATGTACATAAGTGTGAGGAAAGATGTTCTTCAATTGTTCCAGAATAAGTGCAGGTATGTTGGCGAAGTGGAAAGTTGACTTGCTCCAATTTATATCAAGTCCCGAGGTAGAGCAGAAAGTCTTTAAGATTTTTGAGATTTCCATCCATTCAGTCAAGTGGCATTTGTCAATATGAGGACATCGTCGACAAAGAAGAGGTGTATGATTTTGACTAATCTTGAAACTTTTATCCCTATGATCCTACCTTTGGCTTGACTTTTGTTTAGAAGTAGGTTGAGTCCTTCCATGGCCGGGATGAATAATAGCGGAGAAAGTGGGTAGCCCTAATGGAGTCCCCTGCCACTATCGAAAAAAACAGAGGGTTCTCAATTTATGAGCACTGCAAAGTTTGCGCTGGTAACACAACTCATTATCCAATTAATGAAGTTTTGTCGAAAGCCAAACTTGATTAAGATCAATCTGAGAAAGTCCCAGTCTATGCAGTCAAAATCCTTTTTAAAATCAAGCTTGAGTACGAGGGAAGGGGTGTTTTTGTGCTTTATACTATGTAAGCATTCTTGTGCGGAGCCAACAGCATCAAGAATTTTTCAACCCTTTAAGAAACCAAATTGTTCGGTTGATAGAGTTCTCGAAAGAATAGGTTTGATTATGTTAGCAATTATCTTTGAAATGAGCTTGTAACAAAGATTGCAGAGGGAAATCGGGCGAAAGTCACCAAAAGGTGTCGGATGATTAGCTTTTGGAATTAGAGTCAGAAATGTGGAGTTTATTTCCCCAGTGATCTTACCATGAATTCTAAAATCTTCAATAAGTTCCAGGAGTTCTATCCCCACCAAATCAAAAAAGTGTAGATAGAACTCCACAGTCCAACCGTCAGGCCCTGGGCTTTTGTCCAGAGCAAAAGATTTTAAAGCAATCTGAAGTTCTTCTAAAGTGCAGGGGCTGTCCAGGGAAGTAGAATCCTATATGTTGACCGAGTGGGGTAAAAGTTGGGCTATATCAACATGTTCCTGAAGCGTAGTATGAATTTTTGCCTCATAGGAATCTTTAAAAAAGCAAGCAGTTGCATCCACTGTGTAGTGTTCCAGATTCATCCAAAATATCCCAAATATGCTTATTATTTCGGGAGTTGCTTGCATATTTGTGGAAGAACTTGTTATTTAGATCGCCGCATTGTACCCATTTGATTCTACACCGTTGACGCCAAAGTGCCTCATCAGCTAGTAATATTTTGTTCCTCTCAGATTCTAAATATTTTAAATGTTGATGTTTGATCCCATCGGGCCCATCCGTGAGGTCGAATTGAAGTAGCTCCTTTATGTTGTCCTCCAGGACTTGAAGTCGATGTGCATCAGATCACTTGTGTTGCGCTGCCCAATTTTTTATTTGTGCTTTAAGTTGTTTTAACTTCCAGGTTATACGTTGTTGAATTCCTGTTTCACTCAGAAATTTTGGATCGTTCCATACTGCATAAACAACAGTTTTGAAACTATCCTCCAAAATCCAGCACGAGTTTAGTTTGAAGGGAGGGGAGATACGTACAGTATTGCCAAATTGCAGAAAAGTCGGGGCATGGTCGGAAACGAATGGTGTATCCACCCAGGTTCGAATCCTGTTGTCCAAAGAGTGCAGGATTTCAGAGATATAAAATCTGTCAAGTCGTTTTGATATAGCCGCCGGACCCACACGACCATTGCGCCAGGATGTAGCCAGAATATCCGGTTGAATGTCTATCAGGTCGTGGGACAAAAAGAGATCACTGAAAAATTTGGCCAATGGGTTCTTAGTCGCTGAGTTACCCCACACTCCACCCAAATTGGTAGTGAAGTTTAAATCTCTGGCGATTATTAGATTTTGAATATCAAGGAGGCTGTAATGTTCAACTTTGTTCCAAAATATTTTTCTGTGTTGACAGGGGCCATAAATGTTGAGGAAGTTTATCGGCTTGTTGTTCCATTTGATGGTTCCGGTGAGTAATAAACCTCCACAGCACAAAAAAGGTGTTAGATCAAATTTTGAGGAGTACCACACAGCTGCAAGACCTCCAGATTTACCCAGTGAGTTGACAGTGAAAGTAATCCAGTCAGGGCAGAACTTGTTGAGGAAGAGCCTGGCTTTCTGCCCATCTACCAATGTTTCTTGTAAGAGGATGATGTCAGGGGAGTGACGGATGAGTAGTCTCCTGAAGGCGGAGGTTTTTAGGGGCCCTTCTACCCCTCTGATATTAAGAGAGAGGCTGATCAGTATTTGGCACGCGCTAGGGATTTAATGCCTCTAAGTGCCCCAATATCAGAAGAATGTGTAGGAGAAAGTGTGTTGTAGATGTATTTTTCCCTTCTTTGCATCGGGCGCTTCTTGTTTTTATAGGCGAGTGTACCAAGCCAAATCCTCTGGACCAAGTATGTTCGAGTTCTTGTACCGGTTCAAAGTTTGCAGAAAGATCTGAGGTCCCCTCCGCAGGCGGAGTCTTATGAATCGACTTCACCATGTAAGTTGGCAAGGGAATGGGTGAGAGGACTTCTTTGTATGAGGGGAGGAGTGAATCCAGCATGTCAGTGAAGGTGTTTTCCCCTGGCTGGGAATCACTGGTGCTTGGCTGGTTATGTAAAGGGTCTTGTAAGATGGTTACAGGGTCGTGGCACTCAGATTCCAATACAGTATTGAGGGTCGGGCCCGAGGGGGTTATCCTAGACGTGGAGTCATTGATAGTGTCGAAAGTCGAAGAGGCAAATGTTGAGGTGAGAGTTCTTTGGGTGGAAGGAAAATTGAGGTTATGTAAAGAGTCTTGTAAAAAGGTTTCAGAGTCGTGGCACTCAGAATCTATAACAGTATTGATGGTCGGGCCCGATATGGTGTCCCTATACGTGGAGGCATTGAGAGTGACGAGGGTCGTAGGAGCAGTAGTAATGGTGCGAGTGCTTTGGGTGGAGGGAAAGGTGAGATTAATTTGGAGGGAGCTTGAGTTATGAGGTGTTGTATGCGAATCTAGGGTGGGAAAAGTACAAGGGAGAGCCAAGGTTTCAAGTGTTGTCAGAAGTGAAGTATGATGGGTTGTTATGGTGTTAGGAAGGGGAGGTATCGGTGTAAGAGAGGGAGGCTTATCAGAAGTATAGTCTGCAAGGTGTATACCAGGAAATACGGAGGTTGAGAGAGTTCAGAACTGTGTGAGGGAGCGCCAGGCAGCCAAGGTGTAGCCGAGTCTAGGTAGTTTATTTCCCAGGAGGTAAGTGAGTTAAAAAGAGAAGGGAAAATGTATTTGAGCTTACCAGTGATAGTGCATGTATCGTCTGTGTCTTCGGAGACCAGAATGCTTGAATAGGAGGATTGAGTATTAGCATCTGGTGAGCCCATCCTACTGGCCAGGTCTAACATGGTTTCCTCATCTTGTTCCACTTCAAAATGTCATGTGCAAGCATTTTTTAGGTGTCCCGTATTCCTACAAAGTGTGCATCTAAAGGGGATGCCCAGGTAGTCCAGTTTTTGTAATGAGATTTCCTTTGCATTCAATGTCGATAGTCTCGAGAAGTTCCTCGTGAATATCTAACTCCACCATGACTTTTTCCATTTTCTTATCTAAAACTTGTAGAGATTGAGGCTCCACACAGATGAAGCAACCCAAGGCGTTGCCAATGGACTCCAGTTCTTTTTTATTCCAGAAATGTAGAGGAATCCCTGGGAGGAGAACCCAGAAATGCATGTGTCTAAAGTAGTCATGTGTAGGGTCGAAGTTGGTCCTCTAGCGTTTGAGCATAAGGCTGCATCTGTCTAGGGTCCAAAGGCGTTCAAGGATGTAGGAGGAGTCCTCTGGTGTTTTGAATCTGAAGTAAATCCATCCACAGGTCAGATGGGTGATCTCCGGGTCATATCCCAGCAATGGCCACTAGTTTGTATGCACCCAAGGAGTGAGTGTTGATCGACACAAATGCTTATAAGAAATCTGTCCTACTAATGCACAGAGACTAAGGGAGACGGAGTCCTCTAGTCCAATATCATCTCCTAGCACCATTTATCTTTTTGTTTTTTTTGTAGACCGAGGTCTAGACTGTGGTTTTTTTGCTCCTAAAAATCTGGCACTCGTCTGAAGTTTGTATGAAGGCTGATGGATAGTTCTCCTCTGAACAGCAGGAGTATTACCACTAAGTGGGGTAGGAGGGAAAGCGGGTTTAGGCAGTATTGGGGGGTGAGTTTTGTTAAGAGTTTGTGATGTGGTCGAGGGAGAGTTTGTATGTGACAAGTGTGAACTGGAAGCGGTATGAACAGTAGGATCTGTAGAATAAAAGTTCAAAGAAGGTGGTTGGAAGGGGGGAGTGGATAATGCAGTGGTATGGGGATCTAAGGAGATAGGACAAAAAATGGAGGGCACATTCGTAATGCAAGCTCTAGTTTTGTTGCGTGTTTGGTTAGCAAGTTCATTTGTCAAGGAGAAGAGGCCCTCGTTGTTCCAAAGGGCCTCGTCAGTTGCGCCCATTAGCGCGTTGACTTCATTCTCCAACATTATGGGTATCGAGGAGGAGTATTCTCTGTGGTGCTAGTCAGAAGTTGGCAGGGCGATAATGTGGTGGGGAAGGAGGTGCAAAGAGTGCAGACTAAAATGAAATGAAGATAAGTGATATGAGGGTAGGTCCGCAGGTCTAGTCGGGATGGTGATGTAGTGTAATGGTGTTTAGCAGGTATAGGCTGCTATCTAGTTCAGCCATGGTCGCCCGAGCTCTCGAGAACATAGCTTCAACAGAGAAATCACTTTCCCCCCGATAAAAGGTGTCAAACCTTCAATCCTATCATGCTCCTAGTCTCTCCGTTTGTATGTTTTTTTTATCAAACCACTCAAAATAAATCTCTAATACAAATTCCAAATATAAGTACTAAGTATAGATTTTTTTATATAAAATTCTGCCATTTTTTTAAAAAAACTCCAATAATTATCTTACACATATAATGTAAAAATCCATTGATACATTAAATGTGAATTAGTCACACTTATTAAAAAAATAATTATAATAAACATTGATAATAACAAAATAGGTTCAATGAGCTCAAAGGGGTGTAGACTGATTGGTTCACGGTCTACAGTCTTATTTTCATTTTTGACACAAACTCTCATTAAAAATCCTCTCTGTCAAAATTAATGTGTTTTGAAAGGGGAAGTTATAGATCATTCTCGCTAGAGATGCGTAACCATTGAATTTAAAGTTTTACATATTTTAGTTTATAAAATATTTTCTTTATTAATTAGGGGAGCATTGAATCTATTTTGTGTTTTTTTAGTTTTTTTTATTTGCGTACAAGTAAATCGAGGTGAGAATCGAATTTGAGATCTCTTTTACACATTTCTTTCCATTTACCACTCCTTGAATTCATTGAACTTATTTTGTTATTATCGTTGTTTATTACAATTATTTTTTTAATAAGTATGACTAATTCACATTTAATTTATCAAAGTATCTTTACATTATTTTAATAAGTATGACTAATTCACATTTAATTTATCAAAGTATCTTTACATTATAAGAATTGTGTAAGATAATTATAGAAGTTTTTTAAAAAAATGGTTGAATTTTATATAAAAAAAATCTATACTTAGTACTTATATTTGGAATTTGTATTAGAAATTTATTTTGAGTGGTTTGATCAATTCCAAGACCACTCAAAATCTTGAATATTTAAATAAAAAAAGTTTATTGAGAAAAAATAG
>ML784154.1:569805-582437 GCA_009831015.1 Picea engelmannii | reverse complement strand
GGCCAACCTTATTTATGGAAACGTCATGTTGTATATGAGTCTAGGCCTCGTAGTGTTATTATTACTTTGAACATGAAATTGTACAGGATACCCGAGGCAGTCCCACCTAGTGCTATTTCCTTGATCTCTGCTAAGCAATGCAGAAAGGTCATCTCTCAGACGGGGAAGTTTGTCTTCTTCGTGATTCGCTCTCAGAATAAGCGAAAGATCACAGCCACATCCAGGGTCTCTGCGACTGACCTCTCCACACAGCAGAATTAAGTAGATAAGGTCGTGGAAGAATACTCAGATATCTTCTCCTCACCTACAGGGGTACCTCTGCACTGCCAGGTCAAGCACCCCATTGATCTGACCCCCGATGCACCGCTGCCCAATGGAAGCGGAATGGGCCAGTCTATCGTCGCTCTTTGTTAGAGAATGAGGAGATCAAGCGACAGATCCAAGAACTTCTCCACAAGGGGCACATCCACCCCAACTCATCACCTTGTGGGAGCCCAATCGTGCTGGTACAGAAGAAAGATGGAACCTGGCGACTCTGTATTGATTACCGGGCTCTGAATAAAATCACAGTCAGAAATTGGTACCCGATTCCCCGAATCGATGACCTCCTTGATCAACTCATGGGGGCCAAATACTTCAATAAGATTGATCTGAAGTCTGGCTACCACCAGGTCTCGATAGAACAGACAGATGTATGGAAGACCGCCTTCAAGTCAAAGGAAGGCCTTTTTGAATGGTTGGTCATGCCCTTTGGTTTGACAAATGCTCCAACCACTTTCATGAGGATGATGGATGATATCCCGCGACCATTCACCAATACCTTTGTAGTGGTGTATCTGGATGACATTCTAATTTATAACAAGACTTGGGCCGAACACTTGTAGCATATTCAGTAGGTTCTGCACACCCTGCGGCAGCACAAGCTATACGCCAACTTGGAAAAATGCTCCTTCGACATTGACAGGGTCCATTACTTGGGCAGCACAAGCTATACGCCAACTTGGAAAAATGCTCCTTCGGCATGGACAGGGTCCATTACCTGGGCTACATCATTGATCAACATGGCATACATGTTGATCCAGCCAAGATCCAAGTCATCAGTGACTGGCCAGCCCCAACAACACTCACTGAGCTTCGGAGCTTCTTGGGCCTTGCCAATTTCTACCGCAGGTTCGTGTTGGGATTCTTCCATATTGCATGGGCCCTCAACCAAATAAACAGGGGTGGTGGTAAGGCGAAATTTGCGTGGGGTCGGTCCCAACAACAAGCGTTCGATGATTTGAAGCAGCGCTTGTGATCAGCCCCAGTACTTTCACTACCAGACCTGCAACATCCCTTTGAGATCGAGACAGATGCTTCAGACTATGCTGTGGGCGCCGTTCTCACTCACCACGACCACCCCGTGGCCTATCATAGTGAGACACTGTCAGATACTGTCCGTAAGTACCCTACTTACGACAAAGTAATGTACTCCATTGTGCAAGCATGCCGCCAGTGGAGACATTACATTCTTGGGAAGGAGATAGTCATCCACACTGATCATAAGCCACTGCAGTTCATGCAGACACAGGGAAAATTGCAGAATGATCGCCATCAAAAGTGGTCCACATACTTGCAGCAATTCCACCTCAACATCAAGTATAAAACATGAAGCACCAATCGCGTCGCTAATTGCCTCAGCAGACCGCCAGTCGCGACACTCACCACGGTGCTAGACTCTTGCGGCCATGAGACATCTGGATGGCCCCAACTCTATGAGACAGACCCTGACTTCGCCACCACCTACCAAATGTTGGGTGCAAACGCAATTGTCGATAATTTCCATCTTCAGGATGGATTGTTGTGTCGTCTGGGCCATATCTGTGTTCCATCAAGTGAGCGAGCGACGCTGATCTGGGAAGCCCACTACAGTCGAGTGGCAGGACACTTCGACGTCGAAAAGACAATGGCGATGCTACAGAAACATTTCTACTGGCCGAAACTTCGACAGGAGGTCAACAAGTATATCAGGTCCTGCACTGCCAGCGCTATTGCCAAACCGACCACTAAGAAATAGGGCCTATACACCCCTCTTCCCACTCCTAACAGGCCATGGGAATCCATCTCAATGGACTACATGTCGGGCCTCCCGTCCACCAAGTGGGGAAATGACTGTGTTTTTGTGGTTGTTGATCGCTTTTCTAAGATGGCAATTTTGGTTGCCTGCAAGAAGAGCATCACAGCAGAGGCCACTGACAAGCTCTTCTTTGAACGAGTTTGGGTATATTTTGGAATCCCACAAACCATTGTCTCAGATTGGGATAGTCGATTTCTTAGCACATTCTGGTCGAGCCTCTAGTCACTGCTAGACACCAAGCTCACCAAATCCACGACCTTCCACCCCCAGACAGATGGCCAAACTGAGGTTGTAAATCGAATGATTGTGCATATCCTTTGCATGTATAATTCAAAGCACCCTCGCACATGGGATGAGAGCCTTCCCTATGTCCAACATAGCTACAACCGAGCCCTGCATAGCTCAACCGGCCACAACCCCTTTCAAGTGGGGTTGGAATTCCAACCATTGGGTCCCATAGATGTTGCACTTCCCCTTGCGGTCACCTCGACCGACTCATCTCCTGCTTCAACTGAAGCTGACAAAGCCACCCGGCTCATTGAGCGGATCCAGCACATCCGCCAACAGGTTCAGGATATCCTACAAAAGTCCAATGACAAGTACAAACAACGCCATGATCAACATCGGGTGCCACATAAGTTTCAGGTGGGCGATAAAGTTTGGTTGCACTTGCAGAAAGAACACCTTATAGGACCTCATCGGAAGCTTCGCCCACTCCGTTATGGGTCGTACACTATCACCAAGGCCGTGGGGGATAATGCTTTTGAGCTCAACATTCCTCCTTTCCTTGGCCTGCACCCAGTGTTCAACGTGGATCTCCTTCGCCCTTATTTCCCACCATTATTGGACATCTCAGAAGTAGCAGAACAGCTGACACCAACAGAGCTCAACCCCGACTGCATACAACAGGCATCCAATGATCAGATTGTGGACAGACAGATCAAGGGCACTCGACAACAAAGGATCCAGCTTTATCGAGTCGTCAAAGCATGGCAGCTCCTGCACCAAGGCAAGTGGCTCACCCGAGGCCAAGTTCAACAGAAATTTCCTCATCTAATGGGGGACCTCAACGCAATGGAGACCATTGCTTCCTAAGGAGGGAGGATTGATCCAGATGGATATCGGTGGCCACCCACCTTTTCCAACTGGCTCAAAACAATTTTCTTACAATTTTGGCAATTTACTATTTTTAGCAGTTTTAACTTTCGGGGCCATTTTGAGGGGGCCTAAATGAAGGTTTTTCGGGATCGAGCTCCTCAACTATAGCCGAAGGCATAATTGAGCCCCCAAAATGAATCTCCTCGACGATACCTTTCCAACGGACTATCACATGCCTAAAACGGAGATCGTATGCAAAAGTTACAACCCCGGGAAGTTGATGTACTAACTTACCCAAACATGGCCCACATGACTTTTGGCGCTTCATCTTCTAGGGTTAGGTTTTTGGATGTCTAGGGTTTTGGGCATTCTTGCTTATTGTAAAAAATCCTCCAGAGCCTCATTGTAACCTTCTTCTTGCGTATGCGCGTTGCCGTCACATCTCTTCTCAGAGATAAGCCGCCACCATTCCAGCAAGCTTGTTTCCGCTGCATTTTACAGTTTCAGCGTATTTCGTTATTGAATAGAAAACTAGTTTTACTGTATCTCTGTTATTTTGTGTTAAGCACCTGTTAATAATCTGTATTCATTTCGTTCTGCTCATAAAATCCAGATCACATATTCACCTCCTCCATCAGATCTCAAAACTCTGACAAATCTGCCACTTTGTTTCTCTGCTTCAGCCTTGAATTCTTTGAATCAAGTGGAAGTCTCAGATTTGTGTTTGATAAAATAAACCCAAACTTTCCTGCTAAAATCATCAATAAATGTCAGAAAATAAAAACTTCCACCAATCGACTGATTTTGCATAGGTCCATATAAGTCTGTGTGAATTAACTCTAAGCACTCTTTGGCTCTATAAGAGGATGATGGAAAATTATCTCGCTGATGTTTTCCTACTATGCAACTTTCACAAGAAGGAATCTGATTAATCGAAGAAGGCAATCATGTCACCATACACTGTCTTTGTAACAAACTCATACTTTTGACTGGTAAATGACCATAACGATAATGCCATAACTCAGTTTCAGTCACATTAGTTATATTACATGCATACATCTTCCCACTTCTCATTTCTAAGGGAAATAATATGTTCTTTGTCATAGGGACTTTTGCAACAAGTCTTTTAGTTGGATTAAGAATTGTGCAAGTGTTGTTGTGGAAAGTAACATCATAACCATGTGCCATTAATTGCCCTATACTCAACAAATTGTGTTTGATATTTGGTACATAGTAAACATCAAGAATATTTTTCACTTCACCTTGCTTTGTTAAATCTGACACAACACCTTTTCCTGAAGCTTTGATCGAATGATCATCACCCAAACTAATTGTAGTAATAAGAGATGTATCAAGATTAGAAAGTAAATCATTGTGACCATATGATTGCTACATCCACTATCTAGCAACCAAACATTCTTGTCAAGAATTTGTTGAGATACTTGACATGAAAGAAACAAAGTATCAGATGTTTCACTTTCTGTGACATTAGTTCTATTTCTATACTGCAACTTACGACATTCAAATATATGGTGACCCAACTTTTTACAATAATGACATTGAATTTCTGATTTATTTGTCCATCTCTGACCATGATCTTGTGAAGACGATCTTGACTGCTCTGACTTGTCTTTTGTTTGTTCAGGTTTATCTCTTGTTTGAGAATGTCCTTGACCATGTCCATGAAAACCTCTGCCTCTGCCTCTGTCCATGGACACCTTAGTCTGAAATGCATGTTTTAAAGTACCAAGATCCAAGGTCATCCTTGCTTCATGAGATAACAACGAACCAGTCAATTCTTCTATAGAAAATTTAGTTAGATCTTTCGACTCGAGAAGAGCAGTAACTACCATTTCAAATTTCTTAAGTAAACTTCTAAGAACTTTTTCAACAACTCTTTGGTCTGTGAGTACTTTTTCGCCATTAATCCTAAGTCGATTCATAATACCCATAACTTTAGTCATAAATTGATCAACACTTTCTGATTCACTCATTTTGAGGGTTTCAAATTGAGTTCTAAGGGTTTGAAATCTCACAATTTTCACTTTATCATTACCCTTATAAGCTAACTTAAGAATATCCCATGCTTCTTTAGCTGTCTTCGCACCAATAATTTTAGGAAATATAGAATCATCTAAAGAAACTAAAATATATGATTTGGCTTTTCCTTCTTTTTGCTTAAATTCTTCTAATGTTTTTCTTTGAACAACAGTGATAACTGCAACAACATTTGCATCAGGTTCTATGAAACCTGTTTCAACACAATCCCAACATCCCCGACCTTGCAAAATGGCTTTCACCTTCTCACTCCAAAAATCATAATTGGAACCAACTAAAGTTGGTGCTTGAATTGACCAAGAACTAGACATTTTTCTAATTCCAAAATATCAGCCAATTTTTTTTTTTAAATAATTGATTTAACTCCAAGTGAATTTTCAAATTTCAATGAAACTTTAAATAAACTCCAAATTTTATAAATACTCTTCAGCAAAATAGAGAGTAAGAGAATTCCAAGCCTGTAATTCTCAGCCAAAGCCCTCTTCCAATTCGGCAGTGGCTCTTCTCCAAACCGGTGGCAGCTCTATGGCTCTTCTTCAAACTAGCGGGCAACTCTTCTCCAAACCGGTGGCAGCTCTGTGGCACTTCTTCAAATTGGCAGGCGGATTCTGACAACAACTCAACGTTCAGATGGTATTCTTCACCGTGGAAAAGAGAGGCGGAAGCGAGACACATATAGCAACAGGAATCAGAAGAGAGACGCAGAAGCGACCTTCTCCCAACCTATCCGCTCTGATACCATGTAAACAGAAATAAAGAAGAATACCAGAAATAATGTTGGGAATGAAGGCACATTATTGATTTCATATGAATTATATAAATACTTACAAAGACATTTTTACCGTTTCTGAACGGGAGTAACTGAGTAACTGTAAACAAACTATTTCACTAACTAACTAATTTGTTAATGCAATTACAACTCCTAACAATCCATAGTATGTGTTTTTTACTAATCCATAGTATGTGTTTTTTGACTAAGCTATAGTATTGTCCTCATCCCTTATTCTAACACGACTCTGAGCAAGGCTATCCACATGATTTCCAGAATTCTGCATTCTCTTTCAAATCCCAATATTTGGCCGTTACCCAACCTCTGCTATATGCTAGTGGTTTTCTTATTTGCCACTTGATTGTGTGAAAAGGCCTTGATCTTGAATATTCTGGATACAAAATAAACACATTTTCTTTTAATTAAACTTCTGGATTATGTTTTGTGTTGGGAACTTAACTGACTAACTCGCAGGCTAAACATCTGTAACAGTGTTTGGACATACAAAATAAACACATTCTTTTAACTAAACTTCAGTGTGGTTCTTGATGTTTGATGAGAACATTGTTCGATATCCGAAGTGTGTAGTTGTACTCATCCATGGTATGTCTTTTTGACCAAGCTAGAGTATCGTCCTCGTCCCTTATTCTAACACGACTCTGAGCAAGTCTATCCACATGATTTCCATAATTCCACAGTCTCTTTTCTAATCCCAATCCTTGGCAGTTACCCAACCTCGCTGCCATTTATAAGTGGTTTTTATATTTGCCAATTGATTGAGTGTGTAAAGGCCTTGACTTTGAATATTCTCCATCAACTCATCTGGAAATATAATCAAAATTTGGTATCCTATCCAAGGCTGTCTCCCAATCCTTGTTCATCATTTCCAACCCTCCATGCTAACTGGTGTGCTCAAGAAATGCTACTTGTTCCATATCACAGGAAGTGCTCGTACAATTGTTGTCCAATGTATAGAGACATTATATTTGTGCTTTATTATTTGCTTCCACGTGCTGTCACTCCTAATATTTTTTTATAAGCCTTTGGCAAAGTGATTCCCAAAGTGAATATTTCTGAGACTCCACTTTCCTTCCTTTTGGGCTTTTAGCTATGTTTTTTCACTTTATTAAGGGAATGCCATCATATTCTCTTTTATAGATGTCCACAAAAATTTGAAACATCTTTCCTTATCTTTCCAAGACACCTTTTGGAATGTAAACCAAAGAAATCTCGTCTATTAGATTTGCTTCCAGTGTTGACCTTACCAATGTCAATCTTGACAACCCTTTGTTGCACCAATGATTTATTTTAGACTCAATTTTTCTTAACATTTAGTTTCAATCTCTTTTTCCATAACTATTTGCTTCAAGGAAGAAACTTTAGTATATAATACTTGCGAGGAATTCTAACTTGAAGGGAAACAATATGTAGCTGTCGACTTGAGTTTTGCACATTGATTTCCATATTTGTAGCAACACTATATAGCTCTAGAATGGTTTCCACTATCAAGAAATGGGCAGCCAGCTGATTCCAAATCTATCAGTTTGCACATTGCAGTTTCTATAACTCCTCCCTCAACTGCTTCTTACCTGCTCTGGTCTGCTAGGTCACATAACTTTGAAAGAACATTCCAACTTCTGGAACTTATCTTAAGAATTAAGCGAGCAGAGATGGTGACGAGAATTTTGGACCATGATGATAAAGAAGTTTTCATTGTTAAATCAAGGTAAAGCTTCGTAAACTAGAAATCTGTGCGCCCACCTGCTTTGAAGGTCAAAGCTTATGCCGGTGATTTGCTTTGTTTTTCTCTCTCTTGCAGAACAACGACAAAGCCATATACGGGCTCTCTTCGTAGATCTGAGGAATTAACTGTACGAGGCTTACCTGACAAGAGGTGAATTGTCACTGTTTATCAAAGAAATCCGAATTCTAAGAAGTCGAGATCTTCAGGTAAGAAGCAGCTCAGTTCTAGAAAAAAATGTTAATGCTGATACAGAAGAAGACAAGTTTAACAAAAGGGAAAACACAGAATGAAACAGTAAGCGCAAGTTTCTAGCATTTAAGCTTACTAAACTTCGATGCATTCTTGAACTGAATTGAACAGAACTGTTCATACAATACAGTATATTATTGTTTACAGCTTGAAAGACCTTCTACGATCTGTAGAAAGTAACCCAAAAAATAACATAAAATCAGCAAAATAAAAATTTAACAACATAGCTGCTATCTATCTCAAAGCTGTCTCTATAGTATCAATATTTACGTTTTAAAATTTTAAAAAATAACATAATTATCTACTGGTTAGTCCCGGTTAGTCCCTGCCTAGCCAAGTGACTATAGCTTTCACTCGGAAGTCAAACGGCTTTGACCATGTATTATAGTTAAAAACAAATATATTTTCCTATTTATAAAATTCCCCAAACAAAATCTCTGATTGATCCAATTTTCCTATTTATAAAATTTCCCAAACAAAATCTCTGATTTGATCCAATATTCAGTGATGTGACTTTAATAGCCTGGTGTATTTTTTTTCCCAGAAATGGTCACACTTAAAAATTGATTTAATTTTTTTTATTTATGAGTGGCCAATTTGGCACGCTCTGACATTGCAGTTAGTTGGCTCTGACAACCGTCAGTCTGACAAAGCTAAACAATTAATTTAGTTTTAAATTTTTAACAATTAATAAAAACTATAAAATAATTAATTTTATTTCAAATTTTTTATTTTCAAAAAACATATGAACAATTTTCTAACTTATTCGTTGATAATATGACCTCCATATACGGATGAGGATATGATTCAGAGTATATCATGTTTTCTTATTAGACTTACTGTTGTGTAAAATGCACCTCCTGAAAAGCTGGACTGTCCTGGCATCTGCCCTCGTACTGATGGGTCCTAAGCAACCAGAAACACATCATCCTCGAATATCAGGCTTTCAAATCGATATTCTCAGAGTTAAAATCTTCAAGTTTCCAAGTACAATTAAACCACAAATACTCACAAACAAGTATTAAAGAACCTTTTCATAAATGGAATGCTTTAAAAACGTTCAACCAGCTTCAAGACAGTAATTTAAACTGCAAACTTTTCAACATTTACATCCACTTATCCTAAATTACTTGTCTGTACGGAACATAACACACACAGTACGGAACATAATTGCACACACAGAAGTAAGGTGCTCTTACAGCCCCGGGTGGAAACTTCGCCACCATGTATGACAATTTTTTAAGCGCAGATTTCTGGCGAATTTAATAAGCAATGTAGAATTTTTACAGGTTCAAAAATCAATGTTAAGATTTGTTTTTTTTTTTTAACTTAAAAAATACAAAAACAAAACAAAACCTCGTAAATGTATGTATTCAGTGTTGACATATTTTTGGGTCAAACTTGAATTTAAAAAATATTTGTATTTGTTTTTTTATTGGAAAATATGAAGATATATAAACAAAACCCCGTAAATGTATGTATTCAGTGTGACATATTTTTGGGTCAAACTTGAATTAAAAAAAAATATTTGTATTCATTTTTTATTGAAAAATATGAAGATATAATGGAATTCAATTAATTTTCTTTATCAAATTTGAGAAATTACATTATCATTGCATTCAATCATAAATTAACATATAAAAGTATATAGATATGTATAAGCAATTTTTTTATAATACAACTGCATTCAATCATAAATTAACATATAAAAGCTTATAGGTATGTATAAGCAATTTTTTTATAATACAAATATATGTGTATGTACATGTATATGTGTTACAAATATATGTGTATGTACATGTATATGTGTAAAGAAAGAATAAAATATTAATATAAAATTAAATTTTATAAAAGTATATAGATATGTATAAGTAATTTTTTTTATAATATAAATATATGTATATTTACATATGTAAAGAAAGAATAAAATATTAATATAAAATTATATCATACTAATAAAATATTAATATGAACTTAAATCTTATTATAGAAATATGTCATTATAGATTATAGATAAATCATTAATGATAACATGTTAAACATATTTACAAAGTCCATATTAATAGTGAAATAAAAGAAAATAGTTAATACTATCACATCAACCTATGAACTTATACTTCAAAACTAACTTTTGATAAATCTCAACCTATAAATTTACATCTCAAAACTAACTTCTAAATAATTTATATTCAAAAATAAAATTTTCTCCCAAAACTAATTTTTAAATAATTTATACTCAAAAATAAAACTTTCTGAATTGATAAATCTCAACTTATAAACTTAACCCCAAAACTAACTTCTAAATTTATAAATCTGTCTCCTAACCAATTCTATATATATAATTAATTAATTTTTTTAAATCTGTCTAACAACCACTTCCATATATAAAATTTAAAAGAAAAAAAATACACATACAAGATATGTGTATATAAAATAAGTGTAATAACTATAATAACTAACATTACACACGAAAGAAACACATTGCTAACTTCCATATATAAAATTAAAAAAAAAAATACACATACGAATAAATCTGTCTCGTAACCACTTCTATATATAAAATTAAAAAGAAAAAACACATACAGGAGATATATATATATATATATATATACACATAAGTGTCCAAGAGCTCACAATGACAATAACTAATAACTAACATTACAACAAGAAAGAAACACATTGCTTGTGGTGGGAAATAAGAAGGGAATACAATTTAATTTGGCAAAGGGCATCTAATTGTCATTATTAATCTCTTTAATGCTATATATCAATTGCAAATGTGATATAATATTATAAAGGAAATAATCAAGAAAGCAATCATGTACAAGTATATATTTGTATCTGTATATATGTCGAAAAATACACATACAGGGTGTATATATATATATATATAAAAGATAAGTGTCCAAGAGCTCAGAATGACAATAACTAATAACTAACATTACAACATGAGAGAAACACATTGCTTGTGGTGGGAAATAAGAAGGGAATACAGTGTAATTCGGCAAAGGGCATCTAATTATCATTATTAATCTCTTTAATGGTATATATCAATTGCAAATGTGATATAATATTATAAAGGAGACAATCAAGAAAGCAATCATGTACAAGTATATATCTGTATCTGTATATATGTTGAAAAATACACATACATGATATATATATATATATATATGATAAGTGTCCAAGAACTCAGAATGACAATAACTAATAACTAACATTACAACAAGAGAAAAACACATTGCTTGTGGTGGGAAATAAGAAGGGAATACAATTTAATTGGACAAAGGGCATCTCTTTAATGGTATATATCAATTGCAAATGTGATATAATATTATAAAGGAAACAATTAAGAAAGCAATCATGTACAGGTATATATCTGTATCAGTATATATGTCAATTGGGTGTAGTTTTGATAATTGTGAGGAATGATTGTTATTTTTCTACTCGGGTTTAATTCTCATAATGACATGAATAAAGTTTTTAATGAGTATGTTGTAATGGTTTCCAACCTATATATAACCTATATATTGTATATATTGAAAAGTTGTTTTTAATTTAAAATTGAATAGCAAAACAATTGGCGACAGTAAAACATAAATGTATTTTTATATAAATATGAATATATGAAGAGAAATCATGTACAGGGGTATGATATATTATTAAAAAAAATACAACAGGGGCGAAGGGGAAAGGGGAATATATGGAACGAAACCTCGACACAAGGTGCTCCTTGGCGTACATATACATACAGGCCAATCACTAATATATATAATAACAGACAACTTCGATCTGTAAGCTCTGACAACAAAATCAGCCTAAAGAATTTACTATTTTCTTTATAATTGTCCTCATACCACCCGGTGAGAGATCTACAACCCCGTGAGAGATCAAGCTCTTTAACATGGTAAATCAAATTACAAAAGCGATTCGAGATTCAACCCTAAATCTGGAGGCTTTTAACACAGAATTTGGTATTTAGCTCCTACATTATGGATTTTGTCAAAAACACATCCACGCAGAACACAGACCCGCCAACTACCCTATCCTCTAGATCGGGGTACCAAAAATTATTACCTTCAAACCCCTAAACGATGAATTATGAATTATCCACTTAACCCCATCAAGAGAAGTTCATATTTTCAGAGCACGAAATATCCTTTAAACCTATTCACCAGACTGAAGACAGAGAACATTCCATTCCACATTCCAGAATCTTTAATTCTTAAGGAATTTTCGTGTAAAGTAAACCATTAAAATCTGGATTAAAACCTTCAAAAAAATCCAACGATTTAGCACTAACCAAAAAAGGATTGACCTCCTCCTCCGGCTCGAATGGATTGGCATCATAAGGGCTCCCCATTGCTGAAAATTGTGGCCCGTGTTGAAGATTAAATGATCTGATTTCTAAAAATAAAACGAAAACGAAACTCGGCCCTGATCTACTTCTTTACCAATAAATCCTCGCACTCGTAACGCCTCCGGACACTCAAAGAATAAGAAGCCCGGGAATTTGGCTTCGAACAACTTCCTATCTCGTTATCTGTAACAGTAAACAGCTTTGAAAATGTGGGATATACGTCGTCTCATGTGACCGC
>ML784154.1:535282-569705 GCA_009831015.1 Picea engelmannii | reverse complement strand
AATCAAAATCAATCACTGGGTTGATGAACATGAGGGACCCCCACATATTCTAAATCTATATTAGTACTTACACATCTATAGTACTTAGTTGTCTATCCTGGCAGAGAGAAGGTTGCTAGTTTATGCTTCTACTTTGAGGACATATAATGTTTCAGTATAGAGAGAGTCAGAACTCTGGTATTTCTCCTTTATGTTTACTTTGGCACTCTCAATATTGATTCCTGTGTTAGTACTATTTTGATCTTTCACACTTTTGAAGGCTGAAAGAACAATGTAGGCGTTAGATATCTTGACAGTGAATTTTTTTTGGATTTGTAATCTTGCTATGAGAATCAAATTATATATTAATATAATTGAGAGATTTTTCTGTTGGGAAAAAAGTTCAAGGCATGGTGATACAGAATAGATGTGACTTCATAAGATTTAGCTTGAGATGGGGGGAGATGACTCGGCTCTGTGATGTTCGGCTCTACGACTATCTGTTAATGGAGGACGATACACTGAACAACCCATTCCAATATGAGAGAAGCAACCTTATTGTGTTGTTTTGTTCGGGCAGTAATGACTTGAGGGTGGATCAATGGAACTCACATTTAGCGGAGAACTAGTCCTTTTAGCCGTTTAGTAGAGGTTTTGGGTTACCAGTGGAGGATTTTGTAGGTTTTTTTGGACTGTTTTGGCTTGGGAGATGAATAGTGTACTACTTGGGGGGACATAGTCGTTACCTCTATTTTTTAATGGAGGTTCTCTGTCAGTCCTTGAGCTATTGAAGTATTTTATCAATCATTTCACTCTAGACCAGTTAATGTCCCCGAGATCGGATCTACCGAAAATTTTGTGCTGATTTTTTTTAGAGAAGTGTTTTTTAGCTGGCTTAGATGGGACACTTGTTTTTGGAGCGATGTGAGGTAGTTAGTTGGACATCTGGGTGTTGGCGCTGACCATTAGAGCCTTCCAGGTGTACCTTGGAGGGTCTTTTCTGCCAGTATTCTCTGGCTTACTTTCGAGACGGGGGGCCTCCTCATTAATAAGCTCTTTATTACTATGGGGAGCAGGCAACTAGTAGTTGAGGTGAGTTAAGGCTGCGGGTTTAGGTGGCAGGCTTCGGTTAGAGGGAGAAGCTTCCAGATGGAAGCTGAGGTCAACATGCCAATGGGTGCGGCTGACGAGGCACTCTGGCATAGTGTCGACCTATTTGATTTGGTTGACGGGCTCAGTGTGAGTACGTCTAGACATAACTCGTAGCAGAAAGCCACTTCTTTGCTACCTAAGGTAGGCAAGTCGCTCCGGGACACGCAAACTCAACCAACTCCTGAGCCTTTCTCGCCTCGAGTCTGCACTGAGATTATTGTTGAAGGGTTGGGAGTTATAAGGGAGACTATTGGAGCTCGACCTAAGGGAGTATTCAGATCGAGAGCTCAAGGGAGACCTACCAAATGAGTTAAGCTGTAGAATACCAACTGGTCTAAGCGCAGATTGGTTATGGAGTCGGATATTGGTCTCGAGGACACTTGCAATCTGGCGTTAAAGGTTTCGCCTGTCCTATCGGTCACTCTGTAACATTCCTTTACCTGTTTGGGTCGAGGAAACCTGGGCACCGGTACTGGGTTATACACCAAAGATCCTATATTTGACGAGTGGTTGGCTTGGCTTCCACTTTCATAAGCCAAAATATACTATCTATATCCTGGACAAGCTGTGGATGGTGGATGGATGCAACCTTATGTTAAAACATTGGAGGGTGGGTTTCGACCCGTCTAAAGACTATTTCTAGCGCCGCCATGTGTGGGTACTACTACCGGGTTTGCCTCTACAACTATGGAATCATAAAGATTCGGAAGCTATCGGGGACGAGTTGGGTAGATTTATTAAAGTAGACGAAAATCAGTTGAAAGCTCCAGACAAACGGTTGTGCAGGGTTTTAGTCGAGATAGATATCCATGTTGGCCTTCTGGAATCCCTAGAGATTGAGTGGAGGGGAATCTTGTTGCTCAAGAGGCTTGATTACCTTGGAGTACCTTTCAGATGTTCCAGCTGTCATAGGACGAGCCACCTGCGCAAGGATGGTAAGGGATCCATTGAGGAGGTTGATTCAGAGGATTATATGCTTCGTGGTCCGACCCGGGAAGACTTTACAGCGGTGGACTCGTCGGCTTGCGGTTTGTTGATTTCAACATCTGAGCCTCCCTGTCCTTTAGCACCTGGGGCCACCTTCATGGGTAAGTTGAAGAGCATCTGTCCTAATCTATTTTTTTCTTTGTCTGCTCGGGAAAATGATTTACTGGACTCGGTTTTTGGGGTGGATGAGGTTAGGAGGTTGGATTCTCCTATAGTTTCGTTACTCGATCCTTTTTCGGTTGATAGGGAAGGGGTTATTCTTGTTTCTCCTACATAGGGTGGGGAGACTGGGCTAGAGCCTGTGGGAAACCATAGTATTCCTACTTCTACTTCGAAGACCACAACTCTTTGTGGAGCCGTAGTTTCTTCTTGTGAACTGGGAGGGTTGTTAGTTTTGACTTAGATCACCTTTTTTCTGAAACAGAGGTCTTCCGGAGGGATAAAGCCCCTACTACAGAGGTGGACACGACTTCTTCCTTCCTCACGGGCTTTATAGAACCTAGGTTCGGGGAAAACTCTTTAGGGGTTGTGTTGGATTCCTTGGTACCTACCTATAAAGAGATCCTGACACCTATACCTATTCCGAATTTCCATGGGAGATCTGTTGTTAGTACTGAAGGTTCTAGTCATGCTGTAAATTTGTTGAAGCGGTCGCGAGAAGGTTTGCTTAAGGATTATTCTTGGTCAAGAGGTTTGGGTTTAGAAATCTCCCCTATCAAAAAAAGAAGTGCTAGAAAAAAATCCATTACTATTCCTACGACAACAGATTTAATTTTTGCAACTACTGCGGACATTAGAGCGCTTAGAGGCATGAAAGCCCTGGCTAGGGAGAAATCATGATTTTTCTTTCCCTAAACATCAGAGGGGTAGGGGGACCCCTGAAATCTGCCTCCATGCATAGAGTGCTCTCTAGAAATCTACCTGATATTATTTTTCTACAAGAGACTTTGGTGGATGCACAAAAGGCTAGGTATTATATGCATTCGCTTCGCCCTGATTGGTTTATATGTGTTGTGAACTCTGTAGGAAAGTCTGGAGGCCTACTGGTGTCTTGGGATCCATTAAAATTTGACCTATCTGCTTACATAAGTTGTGGTGGTATTTATTTGGCAGGTACACTTCTAGAGAAAAAGCAGTTGATTTCTTTTCTAAATATTTATGGACCCTGTGTTGACATAAGATCTTTTTGGAATAAAGTGGTTGATAGTGGCTTACTAGCTCACAATAATCTAATAGCCGTTGGGGACTTCAATCTTACCACGAGTGTCGGGGAAATTTGGGGAGAGTCAGCATAGCTGGATCCGCTGGCAGATTACTTCAAGGAGCTTTTTATGGACGTAGGATTGGTGGATATACTCCCAGATGCGATAGCTCCGACCTGGAGGAATGGTAGAGAGGGTTTGGATAACATTTCTAAAAGACTGGATAGAGTCTTTGTATCAACTGAGTTATTGAATGTATCTGGTAGACATCGATCTTGGGTTGCATATCTATTTCTATCAGATCATGAACCAATCATACTACAGCTAGATCATAGCTTTCATTCATCAACTTACCCGTTCAGATTAAATTTGACATGGCTACATGAAATTGAATTTACCTGTATAGTACATGAGACTTGGAAGGATCCAACCTTTTTATCAGAGACAGAGGTTCAGAGGAGATTGGTTGCAAAATTAAATTTGATCAAGCAGAGAGTCAAGAAATGGGCCCTACAACAAAAATCTCAAAATTTTATAAAACTAGATAAGCTGGAGGAGGATCTACTAGGGTGCTATCAGGGGAACTCCACAGGATTGAGGAGTAGGGAGGTCGAAGAACATATCAATTCCTTAGAAAAAGAGAGGAGCAATCTTTTATTGGCAGAGGAAGAACTCTGGAGACAACGAAGCCGAGCAACTTGGATTAAGAGTGGCGATCATAACAATTTTTTTTTTCATCACTTTGCGAGTTTCAAAAGAAACAAAAAACACCTTTGGGAAGTTCAAGATGACAGCGGCTAGGTCCATTCTGGAAATGAGGCGATCTTAGATGAGGCTCTTAGATATTTCAAAGGGTCATCTGCAGACTCCCAGACTCTTATTGCAGATTGGGTCTCCTTGGCCAGACTCTTCCCTAGGTGTGTAATTGAACAAGACACACTTCGCCTTGAAAGTCCGTGTAAGAGGGAGGAATTATGGAATGTACTTAAAGCATTTGCAAAGGACATAAGCCCACGACCTGATGGCTAGACGATGGAGTTTTTAATCCACTTTTTTGAGTTGGTGGGGGATGAGCTGTTGGATGTGGTAGAGGAATCCAAGAGCAGGGGAGTGGTTACAAAAGCATTAAACTTGACTTTTCTGGTCCTCATCCCAAAATTCAATAAGCCTTCGAATTTTGGGGACTTCAGACCGATTTCTCTATGTAACCCGTGCTATAAAATTATAGCAAAAATTCTTGCAAACAAGATCAAACCAATTCTCTCTCGACCCCTCTCAGAAGAGAAATTGGGGTTTTTAAAAGGGAAACAGATTCTAGATGCTATTGGGATGGCCCAGGAATGCTTACACAACATTAAGAGGAAAACGTTACAAGCTCTTGTTTTGAAGCTTGACTTAAAAAAGACATATGACTATATCAATTGGGATTTTCTTAGAATGATATTAATCCGATCGGGTTTTGGACTGATGACTACCAATTGGATCATGAGTTGTGTGATCAGTGCAACATATACAATCTTGATAAATGGAGAGACAACGTCCTTCTTTCAGAGAGGTAGAGGGTTGAGATGAGGGTGCCCTTTATCTCCCTTATTATTCATCTTCGTAATGGAGGGTCTCAGCTTATTGTTAAAATAAGGGCAGGCAAAGGGGAAACTAACTGACATCAAGGTTTATAGAGTTGTAAGGATCCTACATCCAGTTTTTGTAGATGATGTTCTAATAATGACCAGAGCTTCTTTAGAGGAATGGAAGGTGATCAATGAACTTATAATTTTTTTCTTTCATGCGTCTGGTTTGGAAAGCAATTTGTCCAAATCTATTGTTCATTATGTTGGCATTCAAGGTGACCTCTTAAATTTTTTTATGGAGTTCTTCCCGTACAAGTTCGTGAACCTCAAGCTAGGATTCAAATATCTGGGATATTTTTTGAAATCTAATAATTACAAAATTGAGGATTGGTTTTGGCTTATTTCAAAGTTTGAAAAAATGATAGATCAACATGTGGGTATCTCTTGGTGGATGATATATAATCATTAAAGCGGTTCTGGAAAGCCAACCGATCTATTGGATGTCTCTGGCAGCGCTTCCGAATTCAGTGCTAAGCAAGATCAAACAACTTACCTTTAACTTCCTTTGGTCGGGCTGCAGTGGTAAAAATCATGTACACCTCTGTAGATGGGAAGACATAGCTAAACCGAAGTTATTTGGAGGATGGGGCTTGATGAATATATTTATTTTTAATAGTGCATTGGCGGCAAACACTTTGTGGCGAGTCTTGATGAAGAAAGGAATATGACACACCGTTATCAAAGATAAATACATTCCCTATATTTCAATGGCCACCTAGTTTAGATCAACCTCTTCTAGGATGTCAACGACTTCACCGACCTACAAAAACCTTTTAAAATCTTTACTGATCATAACACAGTGGCTGAGTTGGAGCTTGGGTTCAGGACAATGAATCAGTATTGGTAAATATATAATTTTGGGTATGGGGCCCTCTGCTCTCCTGTCCCCCACGCTCATTACTGAGATAAATCAAAGAAACATTACTTTTCTATTTCAGGTTAGTGGAGGGGCGCATACTGACTCTCTTGGCACACTCTGGAAAGAAAGTGGAGAATTTTCCCGCCCAGGAGATTTGGCTTTAGAATGGGATGGATATTGCAGGGCATTATCAAGATCTGGAATACTCCTTCAGGATAGAGATGACAAACTTTATTGGACCGGTGATGATCAATTTGGATATTTAACTGTTAAGAATGCCTATAGAGCCATAGCGAGGATAAAATGGTTGCATCAATTTGGCGGATGGAGAAAATCTTTTTGGTATTGGCATATTGCTTTAAAAATTAAACTATTCCTATGGCTTGTGTTGGAAAATAAGATACTCACTTGGGACACACTACTTTCCAAGGGATGGGAAGGGCCTAGCTACTGCTTATTATGCACTTGCAGACCAGAACCAGTTAGTCACATATTGATCAATTGTGTTTTTACAAGGCAAGTGTGGTCTCAGATCTTAAAGGTTCTAAAATTAAGATATGATTGGGAGGGCACAAATATGATTTTATGTTATGATAAGTGGATCGCACAAACATCAGAATATGCTACTTTGCCATCTATAGTTTGCTGGAACATTTGGCTGGAGCATAATAGAGCCATATTTGAGGGTGGAAGCCCAACTGTTGACTTGGTTGTTTTTAGTCTCGTGGCTCTTTTATAAAACCATCAGTGACTTTGCAGGTGTCTCTCTCTCGAACCAATCAGAGTATTTTAAAGACAGGGGAAACTGTGGGATATTTTAATGGAGTTGCGCTAGCAAATGGTACAGACAGTGGGGTTGGGGGAGTGATTAAGATCAGTGATAAAACCTCCATCACATGGACTTGTAATTGCGGTCCTGGTACCAACACAAGGGCAAAATTTCTAGAGTCCGGGCAACTCTCCTACTGGCCGCAAGACTGCATATCTACAATTTACAGGTTCTAGGAGACTAAAAAATAATAATTCACTGGTGCAACAACAGAGGGAAGCTTCAGGTAATTTCTTTAAACTGCTGGAAGGTCCGATTTAGAGAGCTCTACAAATATTTCAGCAAGCTCAACTTTAGCCATATCTTCTTAGAATACAATATGGACGCTGATAAACTATCAAAGAAGGTGCTCAAGAATCCAAAAGGAAAAATATACTATTCACAATGGGAAGATGGAAATGAAGTGCCCACTATCTCTATAAATATATAAATATTAATAGAACATTTTCTTTTGGAGACATGAACTTTTTTGTTATTATGTCAAAGAGCAAATTTCATGTATACTTAAGTTAAGAGGGCTTCAATATTTTGGGGAGAGTAACATATGTTTTTAAGAGAAAGTTTAGCTTGATATACTTGTTGTTTGAACAAGAAGGAAGAACAAATTTTTTGGAAATTTTGGTCATTTTTAATATACTTAAACAATCATATATTTTATATAATGAGAAATTTTCAGTTGGGAATTTTTTTTTAAAGTATGATAAATGACTAGAGTATATTTTTAATATACTTAAACAATTATATATTTTATATAATGAGAAATTTTCAGTTGGGAAAAAAATTTCAAAGTTTGATAAATGACTGGAGTATTTTTTCATTATAGATTATCTTTATTTTCAGTTGACGAATAATTAATGTGTCACATAGTCTTGGCTTAGCGGAATTACAAAATTGGGACACGTCTCTCAAGTCAAAGTCCTTTTTGAACCGCGTAAACTTATATTTTTAGATTTTTCTCTTAATTTGATTGAACTGTTTATTGTTAAAAAAATTATTAATATAATTTTTTAATTTTATGGAATTGTTTATTGTTAAAATATTTATTAATATATATATTTTTTAACATTTGTTAAAGATAACGAAATTAACTCATCTAAATTACTTTCTTGATTAAAGAATATAATTTATGTATTTTTTTCTACGTTTCGAAAAGACTTTCGTGCTTAAAATTAAAATATAGTTATGTTTTTTCGATTTAAGAAAAGGTTAAAGTATTGGTTTTTTAATATATATATATATATATATATAACAGAAATGGTTAAGATTGTATTAATAAAAAAAGTACATAGAAAAAAAGATCTCAAGTCTAGTTTCCGATTTATCTTATCGAATTTCAAGTTCACTTTCCTATGTTTCCAGTTATTCAAAGAAACTACATTTCATGATTTCTTACATGAATAAATTCGAACAAATTGACGACCTAATAGTTGACAAAAGCAACACATGGTTATTTTTTCTTTCGGGATCGACTTCTCGTCATCATTGGTTGTATTTCTGGTGATGTCTTTTTCCTCTTCTCAACTATTGTTCATCCTTCTTTGGCACGTAGTGATATTGTTGTTGATTCAATTATCCCCATATTTTCCTGATCTGGGGGACTTGTTTTCTTTGGGGATGTCAATGCTGCTTCATCTTTATCATCTTTATCGGTCTCATCTGCCCAACTTGAAGGAGGTGGGGAGCTGAATATAACCTTACTTTCTATTCTCGTATCAGGAGTGTCTGAAGCCTTAATACTTTCTATTCCCAGATCAAGAGAAGTTGAAGCTTTACTCTTCGATTGAGGGACGTTCTTGGAATGATTCGGAGGTGTCTCCTGAGTAGACATGCCTTTGGAATCATGTCTCAAAGAGTCTGGTTCTAGAGAAGATTTTCGGTTGTTTGTAATTATTAGTTGATGATCTTCATTGGAGCCTTCCCACCAGGTTGATTTGCATTGTTGCTTTCCCGCCTTCCTATTTCCCTTAGTGCATTGAGCTGCTATGTGCCCTGTTTCGAAACAAGCCCTGTAACGTAGTGAGATTCTTTCATAGTCTTGCTTTCGGGTCCAGGAGTAGTTTTTGCAACCCAAAATAATTTCTGCTGGAAACCCTTTGCTGAAATCCATTTCCACGCAGATTCTGGCATATGAGGTGGTGCTATGAATTCTAGTTTCTTTGCTTGCAAAATGAAACTTTCGTAATGCTGATCCAATATCTTGAAGAGAAGTTTCACCCCAAAAATGCAAGGGAAGATTCGGAAGTCTGACCCAAACTGGAGCAGAAGAAAGAACAACAGTCAGAGGATTGAAGCAAGGAGTCCAAACCATCATGCACAAACCTGAGTTTCCCCAAAACCAAGGGCAAGAGGCTAGGATCAGATCCCGATCTGCTGCAAGATCAAACTCTGCAATGAAGAAACCCTTCGAGCATGGGTGAATGAACAAATCTTCTTTGATGAGAGGCTTCCAATGGGCTGAGATCCAACCATTGAGATCCACAAGCCGCGGCCAAAGTCCATTGAACCGATAGATTAAAGCATTTTCCCGGAAGTAAACTTCCTCATCTTCAGCGTCCTGGCCCATGAGAAGAGAGATCGCTGGAGCTTCTTTAACCGAGCACGAGACAAATGGGAAGGAGCGAAATGAGAATTGTGATTTAACAGCCTCACTGTAGGATGTTGGAACGCTACCCGAAGGGCCGGGGGCGGGAGGAACCACACATGGCTGATCAGCAAAACCGTGTTGGGCAGAACCATTGCGTCCTGCTCCATTATGAGAGGAAGCCGCCATTGAAGAGAGAGCTGCGGCCATTGAAGAGAGAGCAGCTGCGACCAAGAGGCCGAGTTGCAGAAAGGAAGGTGGCTAAGGTTTAACCCTAGCCACAAAGACGCCATGAAGCACCCGGAGCGTCCATCTCAAATTTTTTTTTTAATCATTTTAATTTAATTGGTTTTTTTTTTATCAATTAAAGAGGATAAAGCTTCAACATCACATACATAAATTGTAAAATCAATATGAAAATTAAAGAAAAGTTGTCGTTTTTATCATATAATTACATATCATTAGATTTAATTTTATTTAATATTTTTATTTTATTTCAACTTTATTTAATATTATTATTTTATTTCAACTTTATTTAATATTATTATTTTATTTCGTTGTTTTTTAATGATATAAAAAATTGTAGATTTTGTAACTTGAGAAATTCTTTTTGAGGAATTTCACATTACAATCTTTGATTCTCTTTGATTCTTGACATTATGAATATAGGATTACTCTTCATTTATATTCTTTTGGACATGTTTATATGAACATAAATAAGGTAGCAAATGGTTTATTCAAAGAAAACTCCGGATATTTGACTTATTATAGGAAGATTGGGTGAATCATATTGTTTAGGCAACATGATTTATTTTAAAACTTTTGAAAAAGATGGTAAAGGTTCAAACTTTTCGATGGAATTATAATTTTTTTAAGATAAAAAAACTATAAATTTTTGAAATTTTCAAAATATGTAATTTAAAGGGGCCTTTCATAGGTCTTAACTTACATATATTGAGTGGTAAGTTGAAATGATATTTAATATCTAACTTTGTAATTTTGTTTATAAAAATAAAATTAGTTGGTTTTTTTCTTTTAAAGGAATACTCAAGTTTGAATATTTTTAGTAATATTTGTCATTTGTTTTTTTTCTTAGCTTTCAATGTTAAAAGAATGTATTGATCATCTTTTCTTAACATTGAATGTTAAAAAAAACCACTTTTCTTGTATTTTGATATATACATTTAATTAAAAAATATACTTTTCTTATATTTTTATATATTTCTCTTAATCGTATCTTTCTAGAATCAAGTTTTATGTGCAATACAGCCTTTTGTATGCTTTTCTTAAGTTTCATTTACTAACTTTAATCATTAGTAAATATTAATTAATTTAAATTGAAATAGTTATATTTTTATATATTTCTCTTAATCGTATCTTTCTAGAATCAAGTTTTATGTGCAATACAACCTTTTGTATGCTTTTTTTAAGTTTCATTTACTAACTTTAATCATTAGTAAATATTAATTAATTTAAATTGAAATAGTATGGGAGTTTGACCTTGTGAAAAAAATAAAAATAACTATATGGAATGTTCATTATGACCCATCTCCTATGAGTATCATTATAATAATTGATTTCTCATAACTTTAATAATCCAATTAACATTCATTATGTTATATGATGCTCATTTAAAACTTCTTTTCATGTAAGCAAGATTTAATTTAACAAATATTAAATGGATTATTCATATGATGTTCATGTTGTGTCCTTTGTCTTTGAAAAGTGGACAAATTCAACATTTTGAGTGAGTTTATTTGTTTCTAGTCATTCATTGGTTTGCCTTGATATGTTCATTTGTTCAAATATTCAAAGTTTTGGGTCGTCTTAAAATAGGTCAAAATTGTAGAAAATAAGAAATTCAACCTTTTGAGCAAGCCTATTTTTTCTCAATAAACTTTTTTTATTTAAATATTCAAGATTTTGAGTGGTCTTGGAATTGATCAAACCACTCAAAATAAATTTCTAATACAAATTCCAAATATAAGTACTAAGTATAGATTTTTTTTATATAAAATTCAACCATTTTTTTAAAAAACTTCTATAATTATCTTACACAATTCTTATAATGTAAAGATACTTTGATAAATTAAATGTGAATTAGTCATACTTATTAAAATAATGTAAAGATACTTTGATAAATTAAATGTGAATTAGTCATACTTATTAAAAAAATAATTGTAATAAACAACGATAATAACAAAATAAGTTCAATGAATTCAAGGAGTGGTAAATGGAAAGAAATGTGTAAAAGAGATCTCAAATTCGATTCTCACCTCGATTTACTTGTACGCAAATAAAAAAAACTAAAAAAACACAAAATAGATTCAATGCTCCCCTAATTAATAAAGAAAATATTTTATAAACTAAAATATGTAAAACTTTAAATTCAATGGTTACGCATCTCTAGCGAGAATGATCTATAACTTCCCCTTTCAAAACACATTAATTTTGACAGAGAGGATTTTTAATGAGAGTTTGTGTCAAAAATGAAAATAAGACTGTAGACCGTGAACCAATCAGTCTACACCCCTTTGAGCTCATTGAACCTATTTTGTTATTATCAATGTTTATTATAATTATTTTTTTAATAAGTGTGACTAATTCACATTTAATGTATCAATGGATTTTTACATTATATGTGTAAGATAATTATTGGAGTTTTTTTAAAAAAATGGCAGAATTTTATATAAAAAAATCTATACTTAGTACTTATATTTGGAATTTGTATTAGAGATTTATTTTGAGTGGTTTGATAAAAAAAACATACAAACGGAGAGACTAGGAGCATGATAGGATTGAAGGTTTGACACCTTTTATCGGGGGGAAAGTGATTTCTCTGTTGAAGCTATGTTCTCGAGAGCTCGGGCGACCATGGCTGAACTAGATAGCAGCCTATACCTGCTAAACACCATTACACTACATCACCATCCCGACTAGACCTGCGGACCTACCCTCATATCACTTATCTTCATTTCATTTTAGTCTGCACTCTTTGCACCTCCTTCCCCACCACATTATCGCCCTGCCAACTTCTGACTAGCACCACAGAGAATACTCCTCCTCGATACCCATAATGTTGGAGAATGAAGTCAACGCGCTAATGGGCGCAACTGACGAGGCCCTTTGGAACAACGAGGGCCTCTTCTCCTTGACAAATGAACTTGCTAACCAAACACGCAACAAAACTAGAGCTTGCATTACGAATGTGCCCTCCATTTTTTGTCCTATCTCCTTAGATCCCCATACCACTGCATTATCCACTCCCCCCTTCCAACCACCTTCTTTGAACTTTTATTCTACAGATCCTACTGTTCATACCGCTTCCAGTTCACACTTGTCACATACAAACTCTCCCTCGACCACATCACAAACTCTTAACAAAACTCACCCCCCAATACTGCCTAAACCCGCTTTCCCTCCTACCCCACTTAGTGGTAATACTCCTGCTGTTCAGAGGAGAACTATCCATCAGCCTTCATACAAACTTCAGACGAGTGCCAGATTTTTAGGAGCAAAAAAACCACAGTCTAGACCTCGGTCTACAAAAAAAACAAAAAGATAAATGGTGCTAGGAGATGATATTGGACTAGAGGACTCCGTCTCCCTTAGTCTCTGTGCATTAGTAGGACAGATTTCTTATAAGCATTTGTGTCGATCAACACTCACTCCTTGGGTGCATACAAACTAGTGGCCATTGCTGGGATATGACCCGGAGATCACCCATCTGACCTGTGGATGGATTTACTTCAGATTCAAAACACCAGAGGACTCCTCCTACATCCTTGAACGCCTTTGGACCCTAGACAGATGCAGCCTTATGCTCAAACGCTAGAGGACCAACTTCGACCCTACACATGACTACTTTAGACACATGCATTTCTGGGTTCTCCTCCCAGGGATTCCTCTACATTTCTGGAATAAAAAAGAACTGGAGTCCATTGGCAACGCCTTGGGTTGCTTCATCTGTGTGGAGCCTCAATCTCTACAAGTTTTAGATAAGAAAATGGAAAAAGTCATGGTGGAGTTAGATATTCACGAGGAACTTCTCGAGACTATCGACATTGAATGCAAAGGAAATCTCATTACAAAAACTGGACTACCTGGGCATCCCCTTTAGATGCACACTTTGTAGGAATACGGGACACCTAAAAAATGCTTGCACATGACATTTTGAAGTGGAACAAGATGAGGAAACCATGTTAGACCTGGCCAGTAGGATGGGCTCACCAGATGCTAATACTCAATCCTCCTATTCAAGCATTCTGGTCTCCGAAGACACAGACGATACATGCACTATCACTGGTAAGCTCAAATACATTTTCCCTTCTCTTTTTAACTCACTTACCTCCTGGGAAATAAACTACCTAGACTCGGCTACACCTTGGCTGCCTGGCGCTCCCTCACACAGTTCTGAACTCTCTCAACCTCCGTATTTCCTGGTATACACCTTGCAGACTATACTTCTGATAAGCCTCCCTCTCTTACACCGATACCTCCCCTTCCTAACACCATAACAACCCATCATACTTCACTTCTGACAACACTTGAAACCTTGGCTCTCCCTTGTACTTTTCCCACCCTAGATTCGCATACAACACCTCATAACTCAAGCTCCCTCCAAATTAATCTCACCTTTCCCTCCACCCAAAGCACTCGCACCATTACTACTGCTCCTACGACCCTCGTCACTCTCAATGCCTCCACGTATAGGGACACCATATCGGGCCCGACCATCAATACTGTTATAGATTCTGAGTGCCACGACTCTGAAACCTTTTTACAAGACTCTTTACATAACCTCAATTTTCCTTCCACCCAAAGAACTCTCACCTCAACATTTGCCTCTTCGACTTTCGACACTATCAATGACTCCACGTCTAGGATAACCCCCTCGGGCCCGACCCTCAATACTGTATTGGAATCTGAGTGCCACGACCCTGTAACCATCTTACAAGACCCTTTACATAACCAGCCAAGCACCAGTGATTCCCAGCCAGGGGAAAACACCTTCACTGACATGCTGGATTCACTCCTCCCCTCATACAAAGAAGTCCTCTCACCCATTCCCTTGCCAACTTACATGGTGAAGTCGATTCATAAGACTCCGCCTGCGGAGGGGACCTCAGATCTTTCTGCAAACTTTGAACCGGTACAAGAACTCGAACATACTTGGTCCAGAGGATTTGGCTTGGTACACTCGCCTATAAAAACAAGAAGCGCCCGATGCAAAGAAGGGAAAAATACATCTACAACACACTTTCTCCTACACATTCTTCTGATATTGGGGCACTTAGAGGCATTAAATCCCTAGCGCGTGCCAAATACTGATCAGCCTCTCTCTTAATATCAGAGGGGTAGAAGGGCCCCTAAAAACCTCCGCCTTCAGGAGACTACTCATCCGTCACTCCCCTGACATCATCCTCTTACAAGAAACATTGGTAGATGGGCAGAAAGCCAGGCTCTTCCTCAACAAGTTCTGCCCTGACTGGATTACTTTCACTGTCAACTCACTGGGTAAATCTGGAGGTCTTGCAGCTGTGTGGTACTCCTCAAAATTTGATCTAACACCTTTTTTGTGCTGTGGAGGTTTATTACTCACCGGAACCATCAAATGGAACAACAAGCCGATAAACTTCCTCAACATTTATGGCCCCTGTCAACACAGAAAAATATTTTGGAACAAAGTTGAACATTACAGCCTCCTTGATATTCAAAATCTAATAATCGCCAGAGATTTAAACTTCACTACCAATTTGGGTGGAGTGTGGGGTAACTCAGCGACTAAGAACCCATTGGCCAAATTTTTCAGTGATCTCTTTTTGTCCCACGACCTGATAGACATTCAACCGGATATTCTGGCTACATCCTGGCGCAATGGTCGTGTGGGTCCGGCGGCTATATCAAAACGACTTGACAGATTTTATATCTCTGAAATCCTGCACTCTTTGGACAACAGGATTCGAACCTGGGTGGATACACCATTCGTTTCCGACCATGCCCCGACTTTTCTGCAATTTGGCAATACTGTACGTATCTCCCCTCCCTTCAAACTAAACTCGTGCTGGATTTTGGAGGATAGTTTCAAAACTGTTGTTTATAAACTCCAACTACTCCAAAAATATCTACTTTCTCTTTCAAGCGTGCAAACCCATCGCTCCCGGGACACAGTCCACACATTGGAAATCCAACTACAAATTAGAACTCCCTCCGATTTTGGCATTGGAATGGGACAAATTATGCTACGAGCTAAATCACACAAGCATCTTACTCACAGATACAGAGGACCAGATTATGTGAGATGGAGGTGACAACACCGACATCATCTCTGTAAAAAAATTATATAATGCAATTTCAACTGCAGAGTGGCCCATTAATATTACTGGATGGCACTTTGAGTTCTGGAAATGGAAATTCCTTCTGAAAATTAAAATATTCCCTGGCTTACTTTGGTTAACAAAATCCCCACCTGGGATCTTCTTCAAAAAATAGGATGGACTGGTCCAAATATGTGCCAACTCTGCTACAGGGGCGAAGAGACAACTGATCATATATTTACACATTGCCAGTTCTCTCGCCGAGTTTGGAACAAAATCACACAGGACAACAATCTAAAAACGGGATGGATTGGAAATACTACCTCGGATTACTTGGATCACTGGGCCACATCAGAATTTTTTTACAAAATACTTCCACCATTGGTAAATTGGTTTATTTGGCTATCCAGGAATTGCAAAATATTTGAAAACAAGACCCCATCTACTAGTGCTGTAGCTTTTAAAGCTATGGGACTGTTCCATCTTGAAAGATTTGTACCTGGACACAGAAAAAATGAAGATATTAGTCAAGCCTACCTACATAAAATATCTTCAAACATGGTGGTTTTATGGTGTTTCGCAACAAAATGGATCTTTGAGCGGTGCAGGGGGCTGATAAAAGTCAACCAAAATTCTACATATAGGTGGACTCTCTGCTGCGGCTCAGGCACCAACACAAGGGCATAACTTCTAGGTGCATGGGAAACACTACATTTGGCATCTAGGTTCAACATAGATAACTTCCATATGATAGGGGACTCTAGAGTTATCATATACTAGCTAAATCAAAAGGGTAATTTACAAACCATCATACTCTCGGCTTGGAAAGATAGAATACAATTGCTCAAGAGCCATTTCAAGAAACTATCTTTCTTCCACACCTCCCGAGAGTATAATAAGGAAGCAAACCTTTTATCCAAGACTTCTTTACTGAGAAAAGCAAGTGTGCTCTATTTCAACCATTGGTTGGATGGTCACGAGGGTCCCACTCATAGTATTCAAATATTTCAAGTCGATACACACCTTTTGTCAATAGTCTTCAGTGACATGGGAAGCCACTTTTTTCTCCATCTTCTCTATACTTTCACTTCTCCTTTTCTGAAAATCTGATGTAACTTTTAGATTGCCCACATCTTCTTAGATTTGATCACTATCCAGCATATCAGGCATGCTTGTCCTTATGTTGTGTGGAAGATTGTCCTGGCAATGATCTTTTCGCCTTTGTTCTGGATGTGTGAACACATTATATTATATAATATAATTGATGAATTTTTCTATTGGAAAAAAAAGACCGTGTGTCCTTTTCTTGATAATATATTATGAAAATTATTATGATCAATTTGGGTTTAAGGGATTCAACGAGGTATTCGTCACTTAATTAGGTGTATTGGTATTTCACACACGCTTTTCTAGAAGGATTTAAATACTTATAATATTTTGTTTAACAATGACCTAGCCACCTTTAATATATGTTTTTCAAAATGACTAAGACTTTATGGTTGAGTTAAATTAATATAAGTAGTATATTTTTAAAGTGGGGAAAGAGAATATTGAAGTGAATCAAGATGGTTATGTTGTTTAAAGATAGAGAAAACAAAAGTAAATGGTTTATGAATAATTAATTAAAAAGAGCCTCTAACAAATTGAGCATTAATGGACGAAAGGTGGGAGGATGTGATGGATGAGGTTGTGAGATACTTGATCACCATCAAATAAATTTGAGGTAAAAAAAAATAGAGATAGACAAGCAATCATTGTCAAAACACAAGGTCAACTACAATCAGGGGTTCTAATGGAGTTTTGGCAATGTTCTAGTAAAATGCTTGATGACTAACCCAAATGAGACACGTGGCAAGAATAGTTTAGTGGTGATATATAAAGAGAATCCCCCAATGATTATAGGAATAGGAGGAAATTGGGAGGGTTCCAGTTGGAGTGTCAGTGAAGCATGGGGTACCTGGTCCTACTTCCCTTTGGTTAGGTTGGGCCATGTTTGCAACTATCATTTAGCATGTTCTTTGGCCTCTCCATTGGTGCTTTTTTCTATTTTTAGCATTTCCGCCATAGTGGTTTTAATGGCACCTGGTACTCTGAAGTGACTACCTAGCTCTACAACGTACCCCCGCTTTACACCAAGTTTAAATCCACTCTACTCTTGATTGCGGGCCATGATAGATTACTGACCAGGGTTGTTACTTGTACTCCTAGGTGGCAGGGGAACAATGGCTTGTGGAAGGTTCTAATGGAGCATGAGGTCAGCACATTCATGGGTGCGACTGACGAGGTGTTTTGGAAGAACGTGGGTCTTTTCTCCTCAGTGGACGAGCTCTATGGGAGAAATAGTAGTAAATTTCCACCTAACTTGGGCATTAACCCCCCACCTTCAACCTCGATGGAGTTTCCTACGTGCCATAACTCTTGCATAGATCATAACCTCCACCATAGTCGAGATCCCGAGTCTTTTGAAGGTCGGGAGACAAGTTTGTTTACTAGTGAGAAGGTTGCTGGTTTTCCCTCTGAGCATAGAGGACAGTTTAACAAGTTACATGAGGGTCAGAATACTACAGTGGATAGAACAAACCACATTAGGAAGCAGTCACAGGCCCACTAGGGGGGGTGCACACAGAATAAGCAAGGTTTTTTAGGGTGTTGTGCAAAAGTGTGGAAGGAAAAGAAGATGAAGCGTAGGATGGTCATGGGAGTGGACGTTGGGCTTGAGGAGTCATGCAAACTTTCACTTTGCGCCTTGGTAGGGAGATTTTCGTATCGGTCGCAATGTAAAAATCCTATCACTGACTGGATGCAGAGTTCGTGGGTACCAATTTTGGGGTATTCTCCAGAGCTCCCAACTTTTCCGAGAGGTTGGTTTGGTTTTGTTTTTAAGAACCCGAAAGACATAGGTCTAATATTAGAGAGGTTGTGGGATTACGATGGCAGTAGCTTGATGTTGAAACGATGACGAGTTCGCTTTGACCTGACGACAAAGTATTTTAGTTTCCGCCACCTTTGGGTACTTCTATCGGGTCTACCTCTCCAACTGTGGAATGTCAAGGCATTAGAGGTGATTGGTAATGAACTGGGTCATTTCATCAAGGTGGATGAACTTTCTCTACAATCGTTGGATAAAAGAATGGCTAAGGTATTGGCTGAAGTAGATATACATGTTGGGCTTTTGGAGTCTCTTGAGATCGACTGGAGGGGCCACATTTTGGTGTAGAGACTGGACTACCTGGGTATTCTGTTTCGGTGTACACTCTATCACAGAAAAGGACATTTAAGAAGGGACTATCAGCATGTGTTAGGGGTTTCGATTTCATAGGACTCCATATTTGGAAAGTCAGAGGACGTTTACTCCCTAAGTGTGGACACACGGGAGGCGGTTGACTACGAACTTGCGACTGTGGAAGATAGTCCAGAGCAACTTAACACCTCCTTTATTGGTAAGCTCAAACAACATCGCCCATCTCTTTATTTTTCCTTATCGGCATGGGAACAAGACCATTTAGATAGTATTTTTTTGCCGGACTTGGTTACCTCGCTTGTGGCCCTTTTGGGGAAACTTTCTGAGACATAACCTGTGGTTTCAACTCCTTTAGAAGATAAGACTGAGACATCAAACGTTCTTTTACCTGCTCCTGAGCCAGAAACAGTAGAGGAACCCTCATGTTCGCCTATAGTGGGATCTAGCTTTGTTCTGGGGTTTAGAGAACCAAATTACGGTGATCACTCGCTTGATAGTGTGCTTACCTCACTGGTCCCTTCCTTTAGAAAGGCCTCTAGTCCCATTCCTATACCTACCTACCAGGGGAAGGAAGTTACACACATAGCAGAGTCTAGTGGAGTTCCTGGGGTTTCCATCTCTGAAGGGGAGGATTCTGGGAAAGACTATGCTTGGTCGAGAGGTCTCGGGTATGAGTTCTCTCTTATCAAAACTAGGAGTGCTCGTAAGAAGGCTGGAGAAAACTCTACTTTTTCTGCACAACATATTTCAAGAAACACTTATCATGGGGCGCTTAGAGGCATGAAATCCCTAGCAAGGGCCAAATCATGATACTCCTTTCTCTTAATATCAGAGAGGTAGGAGGACCCCTTAAAACTACCTCCCTTCGTAGACTACTCTCAAAAACACTTTCAGACATTATCTTTCTGCAAGAGACACTGGTGGACGAGGAAAAGGATAGACACTTCATGTTTTCCTTATGACCTGAGTGGCTGATTGGTGTTGTCAGTTCTGTAGGGAAGTTTGGGGGACTTCTGGTGACATGGGATCCAAAAACATTTGAGTTAGTCCATTTCCTAAGTTGTGGCAGTATTTTTTTGTCAGGTACATGTAAAGTAGATAAAAGAACGATCTCTCTTTTAAATGTCTATGGCCCATGTACAGATCGAAGGATTTTCTAGGAAAAGGTGGATGGTAGGGGATTTTTAGCCCTTAGAGATTTGATTGTAGCTTGGGATCTAAATTTCATTGTAAATGCGGGAGAGGTTTGGGGTGACTCGACTCTATTGGATCCGCTAGCGGTATTTTTTAAAGATATCTTCTTAAAAAATTAGCTCGTTGACATGCTTCCAGCTAATGTGGTTCCTATGTAGCGCAATGGTAGAACTGGCGAGGATGAAATATCTAAGAGAATTGACATCATGTATGTCTCAGAGTACCTCATTTATTCTACTATGAGATACAGGTCTTGGGTAGATTACCCATTTGTTTCCGATTACGCTCTTGTCCTTCTACAACTGGGTTTTAATTCAACTATTGTTGCACATCCTTTCAAACTTAACTCAACATGTCTGTGAGAAGACACATTTTCTTCGATAGTTCATGAAGTGTGGAATGATCATATTGTCCTACAGGAAGCCGGGGCACAGAGGAGATTAGTTGGGAAGCTAAAACAACTTAAGATATGAGTTAAGTCCTGTCAAAAGAAAAAAGGATACTGGAGCAATTAGCATTTGAAAAGATCGAGGAGGTAGTTGATTTTCATTATAAGTAGAAGCCAAAAGGAGTGAAAAGAACATAATTAAATCTTCGTCTGAAGTTTTTAGAGTCAGAGCGCAATAAACATCTCTTAGCAGAAGAGGAACGATGATGTCAAAAGAGAAGGGCAATCTGGATCCAAAGCGGTGACAAGAACACACAAATTTTTCACCGCTTTGCAAGTCACAGACGAAATAATAAGCATATTTGGGAGATAAAGGATGGAAATGGTATGGTTCACACAGTTCGAGAGGCCCTGAAGAAACAAACGACTAGATTCTTCAACAATTTCTTTGAGGACACATGACAAAACACCATCGAAGAACAAGTTGCTACGGTAAGGCTCTATCCTCGACTAGTCACTAAAGAAGAAGTTATTAATCTTGAAAAACCATGCTCCAGAGAGGAATTACTTGAAATTCTAAAAGGATTTTCAAAGGACAAGAGCCCAGGGCCTAACGGGTGGACGGTTGAATTCTTCTTACACTTCTTCGACCTGGTTGGGGAGGATTTGCTGGAAGCAGTTGAGGAATCAAGGCAACGTGGTGAGGTCAATAGATCTCTCAATTCAAATTTCATAGCATTAATCCTGAAAGTCAACAATCCGAGCTCCTTTGGCGATTTTCGTCTGATTTCTCTATGCAGTTTGTGTTACAAAAATATCGCAAAAATCATAGCGAGAAGGATTAGACCTATCCTATCCTAATCCTTATCTGAGGAACAACTGGGATTCCTAAAAGGAAGACAAATTCTAGATGCAATTGGCAGAGCCCTGGAGTGTTTACACAGTATAAAGATAAAAAAGTTACAAGCTATCATTCTGAATTTAGATTTTAAAAAGGCACATGATTTCATAAACTGGGATTTCTTACGTTTAATAATTTTACAATGTGGTTTTGGACTTCCCACTACAAAATGGATCATAAACTATGTGAACTATGCAACCTATGCTATTCTGATTAATGGGGAGTCGACAAAGTTTTTTCAGAGTGGTAGAAGACTAAGACAGGGCTGTCCACTTTCGCCACTCCTGTTCATTCTAGTGATGGAAGGACTCAACCTTACTCTAAAAGAAGGCCAGGAAGAAGGGAAGTTGTCAGGGATAAAGGTATCCATATTAATAAAGATTCTCCACCTACTCTTTGTGGATGATGTCCTCATATTGACAAAGGCATCGATTGAAGAGTGGAAGGAGATCGAAAGAATACTCTGTGTTTTTTGTGGTGCGTCGGGTCTGATGATAAATGTTCAAAAATCTACTTTTCACCATTTTGGGGTTCAACATGAGATTTTAGAAACCATCAAGGCAATTTACCAATACAACTTCAATGATATATCTGAAGGGTTCAGATACTTGGGATTTTTCTTAAAACCAGATAACTACAAGGCTAAGAACTGGTACTGGCTCATCACAAAATTTGAAAAGAGGATAAATCACTAGTGCAATCGATGGCTCTCCCTTGGAGGACGTTATGTGCTTATAAAAGTTGTTCTAGAGAGCCAGGCTGTCTATTGGATGGCTTTGGCAAGTATCCTGTCTGCTGTACTTAATTGGATTAGACAATTGGTCTTATCCTTCTTATGGTCTAACAACAAGTTATACCAGAATTATCACTTATGCAGATGGGAGATTATTGAAAGGCCAAAAATGTGTGGAGGCTGGGGCTTGAGAAACATATACTTGTTCTACAAGGCGCTGGCAACAAACACTTTATGGAGAGTCTTGATGAAGAATGACATACGACACCATGTCATTAAGGATAAATACCTCCCTTATGGATCAATGACAACATGGCTAAGATCGACTACAACAATTTCGACATAGGTTTCCCAAACTTGGAGAAATCTCCTCAAATCACTTCATCTTGTGTTACACTAGTTAGTTTGGAGTCCGGGATCGGTACACTCTATAATACTTGGTAAGGATATGATTCTAGGCTTGGGAAAAGATTCTATTTTTTCACAAGAACTGGTAGCATCACTCAACCAAAGAAATGTCCATTTCTTATATCAGGCTAGTAGAGATTTACAACCAGGTACGATATGCTCGACATGGTTAGATAGTGAAGAGATGGGCCTCGAAGGTGAACAAGCTACATAATGGAACAATTTCATAAGATCATTGATTGGATCAGGTGTACAACTTTCCGACATAACAAATGAGTTAAAGTGGACTAGAGGAGATAACTCGGAAATTCTCACGGTTAAAAATGTATACAATGCTATAGCTACAAAATTATGGAAAATTGCAATAAGAGGATGGAGGAAAAAACTGTGGCTATGGGACTGTCCACTAAAAATAAAACTCTTTGTCTGGCTCGTTGTGGAAAACAAAATACTCACATGGAAAAATATTCAACGCAAAGGTTGGATCGGGCCTAGTTATTTCCACCTATGCAACAACAACCGGGAGACTGTAAAACACCTGCTGGTAAACTGCCCATTTACTATTGAAGTCTAGGATAGAATTAAAAAATCTCTAAATCTCTCAACATGGTGGACGTGATTATTTGTGAATGAATTCTTTGAAAACTGGAATATTCAAAATCTTTTGTATCCCACTCTGCCCGCCTTTGTTAGCTGGTATGTCTGGTTAGAACGAAATAAGGCCATTTTTTATTCTGGGAACCCCTCTATTCAGAAGGTGGTTTACCAATCTCTAGGTGTTGTTGGTAGGTCAACAAAAAAGGAAAAAGTTCAACATCTCAGAACCAAAAAGTCTACACCTACAAAACATACAACAATTGGATGGTTCAACGGGGCTGCGTAACAAAATGGCCTTCAAAGTGGTGTTGGTGGGGTGTTAAAGATCAATGAACATTCAACATACAAATGGACTTTAAATTGTGTTCAAGGTTCAAATACCAGGGCAAAATTTTTGGGGGTTTGGGCTACATTAACACCAACATCTCAGCTTTCTATCACATATATAGAAGTATATGGAGACTCCAAAATAGTCATTGATTGGCTAAACATGAAAGGATCTTTACAGGTAGTCACCTTGGACTGCTGGAAGGATAGGATTACAGATCTCATCAAGCTCTTCAGTTCTACTACTTTTTCCCATATCTACAGAGACGATAATCAAGAGGCAGATTGGTTATAAAAACAGGCTCTACAAAAGCAATAAGTGAAAATAGCATACAACTTATGAAAAGATGGCCGTGAGGGTCCCACATTTTTCCTAAATCTATATTAGCGGACCACAGGGTATCCTATCTCTGTCTTTTGTTTTTTGTCTCATAAATGCTCATAGTGTAGTCATAGACTGAGTAACATATGTTTTCTAGTTTATACTCTCTTTTGGGGCATCCTTGGGGGTGATGATTGTAAATATGGGGTTTATATGAAATCTCTGTCAGCATCTTTGGTAATAGGTTACCTTTTTTCCTTATCCATGTTAATCATGTTTATCTTGATGTAACGACTGCCATGAGAACAATTATATTTATATAAATATAATGAGAAATTTTCTATGGAAAAAAAAGGAATAGGAGGAAATAGAGGGTCACCATTATGCCACAGGACAATCTTGTGGGTTGCTAGTACAACTCAATTAGAGTCTAGAAACCATCAATTCAAATGAGATAAATAGTGAATCGTGCATGAGAAGATCGTCACATTGACAATTTCCCAATAATGTTGATATGTTGGCTTTGATGACCATCCTTTCCTCAGGTATATCTGTTCCATGAACTAAGCATGAATCCCATTTGAAACAAGTTGTATATGGTCTAGATTACATTCTATAATTTTTTCAATTACCTTACACGTTTTTTTTTTTTTTGTAAGTGACTGTGAAATCCTATATTACTGAAAGAAGTTATGATACAAAAAAAGCAAGGGGAATCCCTTGATCTGCCAAAAAGGAAATCAGATTAGGGATCCCAGAGTTGTGCTGTCTGAGATAGCAAGGGGAGGGCTGGGCCGCCACCATGGGAAACCGACCCAGTCCTCCGGAAACCAGTTTGAAAGACTAAACCATAACATATACATAAAAACATAACCATAAAACAGGGGTAGCTCCTATACTAAAAACAACTTGACCTGGGGCTGAACTTGCTCTAGTCTAGGATGATGGGATGTCTTGTGTCACCATCTTTTCTTGCCTCGTTCTCCTTCCTCTACTCCACCGTGCGCATCTTCCTCATACAAGCTGGTGTTTCGCTCCAGTCTGCTAGAGTGATTTCCATGTGGTGGACATAACGTAAGTAAAGGTGGAATTGGCTTGCCATTCGTTCCATTTTTTCCTTTTGGCTCCTCTGGTCCTCAACTAATCTTTTTGCACTAGCCTCCAGGTTGCTGAGGTGACTCAGGATTTCTGTGAGCACGTTCTTGTGGTCCCTAATAGCCTCCCTGCTGGTCTATTTCTGGTCAGTGTGCATCTTGCCTATCAACATTTTTGTTTGCCAAGCCTCCTCCACCATTTTGTGGTAGAGGGTTGTTCTGGGCTGCGTAGCCCTTGGGTCCCTTATCTCGTCTACTTCTTGAATTAGTTCCATCCAGGCTTTGCCCTTGCATGTGGTGTTGATTTCTCTCTCCCACCTATTGATGATCGCTTTTCCCTTTGGATCGACCTGCATGAGAAAGGTACCCTTGGATTCTCTGGTTGCTTGCTCCATCCTTGTAATCCTCCAGGCGCTTTTCAGAGGTTCTTTTCCCTGGGGGCCTCTGTTACTATGGGTTTTATTCATTCTTACCATCTCGGTTTTCTTGTGGTGGTTTTTGTCTTGGGTTCTTCTCCTGTTCCTATTCGCCCCTTCTTGGTATGTAAGATGGCCTCTGTATTTGCTTCTCTCCGCTCTGTGGCTATTCTTGGTGTTTCTTCTTTTATGGGATTTCTCCAGCTGCGGACTCATCCCAACAATCATAGGCCTCTCATAAAGGTGTACCTTCTGGTCCTTTTTCACAGTTTCAGAGTGTGTGCTCTTGGGAACCCTGCCGTCATCTCTGAGCCAATCCTTTTCCCTGCACGCTGTACGACAATCATTACCACTCCCTGTATCTGTACTTGGGTGAGGTGTATCCATACTTGGTCATTGGAAACCCTTTTGTCCTTTATCCTTTGTCGCATGCTGATTAGTTTTTCTTCTTTCCCACGGACAACCCCTGTACTTCTTCCTATTGACAGGACCATGGTGTCATAACTCCTCTTGTTGTGTGACGTGGATCTGCATTATAACTCGTGTTTGGGTGGTGGGATATTGGATTCTTCCTGGATCCTACGTGCCCTTCAATTATTTCTGCGCCTCCATCCTTGATGTGGTCATTCGTACTTTAGCTGCTGTCACAATCTTTTTCCGCTAGTTGGCTGCAGTCTGTTCGGAACTGACCATTCGGGATGTTACTCCAGATAGTGTCTAGCTTTGGTCCTTCCTTATTGACCCCCTCATTAGCGATTCTATCCACCAGTCCATTTGCTGACCTCCGTACCCAACACAAATCCACTGTGATCCCTGTTCGCAAGTGCTCCTGAATTTTTTGCAGGGACTGTGCCAAGCGCCAGTGCCTCTGAATTTTGCCCACTCTGGTACCATTTTGGAGTCTCCTTACTATGTTGATAACCAATGTGGAGTCTCCTTCCACCATGATGTTTGTCATCCCTTCTCGGCTTAGAATCTCGAGGCTGTTCTGTAGGGCTCCGAATTCCACGACATTGTTGGTTGAGTTTCCCAGACTCCCAGCGTACAGTCAGATGATATTTCCTTTACTGTCCCCAATTACTCCTCCCATTCCTGTCCGTCCTGGGTTACCTTTCGACGCCCCATTGAAATTCATCTTGAGGGAGCCTACTGGTGGTGGTTTCCAGTTGCACTCACCTACTTGGAGTTGCGGTGGCCGTTTTACCTGATTGGGGTTGCGTCCTTCTTTTAGGTGAAAGGATTCTAGAATTCAGGAGTCCTGGTATGTGAGTTGCACTCTTCCTATCTAGCAGTTGCGACTCTGTACCGTTTCTTTTTTCATGGAGATTATTGTTTCCTTGATCTTCCCTTCCGGCCAACTTAGGTTCTTGAAGATGCGCCAATTCCTTTCCTTCCATATTTCCCATATGATCATTCCTGGGATGAGGGTCCAACAGAGGTTCACCTCTTCATTTTCACTGTAGTTCTCTTTCCAAATATTGATAGTTGCAGAGATGTTACCTCAGATCCTATTTGACTGTCGGAAGATACCTACCGCCCAGTCCAAAATTTCTGCTGTGTAGGTGCATTCGTCAAGTAGATGGTTTGTTGTTTCTTCCTTGGCTTGACAGAGGTGACATCTGGAAGGACCTATGAATCCTCTTTTCCTTAGGTTTTCCCATGTTAGAATTCAGTTGTGGAGTATTAACCATTGGAATTTTTTTATTTTTGGCCAATGGGGGCCGTTCCAAAGCTTATCCCATTGTTGCGCCGGGTCTTCTTGGTCCTGGTCCGGGATATAATGTCAGACTTCTTTTAGAATAAATTCCCCTCCATCTTTTTATCCCCATCTCAGCTGGTCATTTCCTTCCGTGACTGCAATTTTTCATCTCCCCAATTCCTCCTCCACCTCTTTTACTACTGTTACGGTTTGGGCTCTATTATGTGGGGTGAGAGTATTCCAGATTCTCCATTTGTTGCAATCTATTTCTTGTTTCCAGTAATGGTAGACTCTAGTTTTACCTTGCGCGATCATCTCCTGTTGGAGTGCCTCCTTGTCTGGTTTCTCCAATCTGGGTTCCTGTTGCCAGGTGTTCTCCCAGAATCTGGCTGTTCTGCCATTCCTTACTTCCCAAAAGCTGTATGTCTGAATCCAGGCTTTGTTGCACCAGGCTAGGTTCCAGATGGCTGAACCTTCCTTCTTGCCTCTGAAGCAGATTCTGTCTTGGTCGCTTATGTCTAAGGTGTACTTTTCCTTCCACAGGTTTACCCATGGTATAGTAGTTTCTTTGACCCAACGCCACCATAGTTTCTCCTCGTAGGTGTCATTGGTCACTTGCAGGTCTTGTAGCCCATACCTCCTTTTCTTTTTGGTTTACAGACCTTCTCCCAAGCCACCAGGGCCCATTTTTTCCTTGTTTCCGCTCCTCGCCACATGAAGTCCCTTTAGATGGTTCTTATTTTTTATAGTATCCCCTTACGGGTTGGGAAAACAGACATCATAAAGGTTGGAATTGCTTGCAAAACAAACTTGGTCAGAATAAATCTTCTGGCTAGATTGAGGGATCTGTACGTCCATTTTTTCACCTGCTCCTGTAATTTGTTGATTATTCCTTCCCAAGTGGAAATTTTTAAGCTTTGTCTATCAGGGGAATGCCCAAGTACTTAGTTGGGAGTGCTTTGCGTTCAAAGCCTAGAATGTTGGCCAAATTCCTTTGGATTGCAGGGTTGGTATTGAAGAAGAAGATCATAGATTTGGAGTGGTTGATATCTTCCCTTGAGGCTTCCCCAAACTCTTCTAGGATTCGTTTGTAGGCTTTTGCTTCCTTGACCGTGGGTATTCCATGAAGTAAGGTGTCATCCAAAAACTGTTGGTGCGTGGAAGTAGGGCAAGTTTTGAAGGGTTTGATACCTGTTATTTCACTTGTTGCAATTGCGCTTTTAATGCTTCTACTGAGACCTTCCATCATCAGAATGAAAAGGAAGGGGGACAATGGGTCTCCTTGTCTGATGCCTCTCGTGGGATAGAAAGGTTTGGCTGGGGCTCCATTTATTAGCAATGAGTAGCTTGTTGTGGACACTAGGCTGACTATCCAGCTGATCCAGTGCTAGGTGAAACCAAAGGCTTCCAAGGTCTTGACCATATAGTGCCAACTAATTTTGTCATAAGATTTTGCTAGGTCTAGTTGTATTATCATCCCCCTCTCTTATGAAACTTTAGGGTGTGGATGAACTCGTGGGCATGGATAATATTGTCCATTATCTGTCTTCCTTCCACGAAGCCTTCCTGTTCTTGTGATACTAGTGTGGGTAGGAGGGGTTTCAATCTATTTGCTATAACTTTGGAGATTATCTTATAAACCACATTGCACAGTGCTATAGGTCTGTAAAGATCAGGGGTTTTGGCTTCATTTTCTTTGGGAATTAGTGTAATCATTGTAGCATTTAATGCTTTTAGAATGGAGGCTGACCTTCTAGAGTCTTCCACTACCCTATAAATGTCATGTCTGACAATTTCCCAGCAGGCTTTGAAAAACTCCACTGTGAAGCCATCTGGACTTGGGGATTTCTCGTTGGGCATTTCCTGGAGTACTTGGTCAATTTCCTGTTCCTCAATGGGTTTGTTCAGGTTGTTATTTTGTTCCTCGGTGACCAGGTGGGGGATATGATGGATTATCCTTTGTATGGCCTCTGTTTTGTCCTGGTTGGGTTCCTGGTCTATCCCGTGGAAGTGGTTTACCATAGTAGTTTTGATCTCCTTATGTGACTCTCTCTCTATTCCATCCTGGTCCTTAATCTTCATGATTTTGTTATGGGCTCTTTTGGCCATGGTTGTTCTATGAAAAAACTTGGTGTTCCATTCTCCTTCCTTTAGCCATATGATACGGGACCTTTGTCGCCAAAGTGTTTCTTTCTGTTGGCATCGAGCTTCCCATCCTTGGGTCATCTGGATCTCTTCCTTTTCCCGTTCCTTCGTATAGCCCTCCGAAATGAAGGTTTCCTAGAGTTTTTTAATTTTTTCTTCTATGTTGTTTTTCTCTTGGTTTATGTTCCCAAAAGTGTCCTTGTTCCACTCCTTGAGCCTATATTTGATACACTTTAGTTTCTTATAGAGTTTGAAAATCCTTGTCCCTTGCTCTGGTTGCTCCTCCCGCCACCACTATTTGATTCTTTCATTGAAGGTTGGGTGTTCAATCCAAAATTTCTCAAATCTGAAGGGTCTATTCTTTGGTGTGGTTTGGAAGCATGCTTCCAGTTGCACTGGCTAGTGATCAGATCCCCCCCAGGGGAGGATGTTGCAATCTAAGGTTATCCCCTGCATAATGATTGACTCCGATAATTGGAATCTGTCGAGTCTTGTTGCTACATGATACTGGTTCATCCGTTTATTGTTCCAGGTGAATTGGCCATTATTATTTTTGAGGTTTACCATCTCTGCTGTGTCTATGAACTTGGAGAATTCTTCCGCATCCCTATCCAATCTTCTTGTACCTCCTCTTTTCTCCACAAGTGACGTGATGATGTTGAAGTCCCCTGCCAGGATCCATTGGAGGTTGTTATATTGGGTTTTAAGGTCTTCTAATTATCGTATCATTCCTCTCTTTTCCTCTGACACCTGGGGCCCATACACATTAGTGCATAGAATCACCTCTGTGTTTCCAATGATTTGCATGCGAACTGTGAGGGTGTTCCTAGTCGCTTCAGATGCTATTAGGCTCAGTACTTCTGGGTTCCACAAGGTGATAATTCCTCCCGCCATTTGGCGGCCTCTGATAGCCACCATCTTGTGCCATTGTTGTTTACTGATTTCCTCCATTCTGTCTGTATTGCATTTTGTCTCTTGTATAAAATAGAGATCTGGTTGTTCTTGCTTTAGTCTATTCCTAAGGATTCTTTGCTTTCTCGGGTTGTGGCCTCTTAAATTCCAGGTTATAACCTTCATTTAAACATGTGGGGGGGAGTTGGGGAAGAGTTTCTTGATCTTACTCGAGTTTATCAGTATCGCTCCAAGATTTTGTAGGGCTACGCTATTTGATTTCCTGCCTTTTTTCCTCCGTGTCTGCTTGGGTGAGAGCTGTGGTTGTCCCTCGCCGACTTTGACTCCTAGGTGTCCAATATCCCCGTGTGTGATTTAGTCCTTTGGCTTTGGCTTCCTCCCTTAGGAGAATAAGTACTGAATGCGGTCAAGTTGCTTTGTTGGTACATTGTCTACTCCCTGTCTTTTCCATTTCTCCAGTATGTTCGGGAGATCTATCCCTTCCCTGTCCACAAGGTCTCTGTGATTAGGATCTTCTGTGCCTACTTCGCTTGGGGTCATTTCCGCATCTCCCTTTGCTTCTTGCATGGGGGTGTTGTCGTCTCTGATTTCTCCATCCATTCAGGTTGAGCAACTCCCCTGTTCCTTCTTGTTACTTGGCCGATCGATGGGCTCGTTTGTTACTTGTTCTCTAGTTTCTTGGGCTTTTGTCAAATTCTTTTCATTTTCTGCCCCTTTATTGTTTTTGTCCCGTCCTTCCATTTTATTCTGGGTCTCCGGGTTATTTCTTGCTGGGGTTCAGCTCTACTTTTTGTTTTCTCTGCTTCTAGGGTTTGGTTTTATAAACCCATCCTCATCCTGCTGTGGTTTGGGGTTTTCCGCTTCCTGTTTTTTATTAAGAGGGAATTCTCTGATCAGGTGGCTATGTTCATTGAATCTTATGCATCTGAAGGGGATCTATTCATAATCTATGTTTTGGATCCATTCCTCATCCCTGAATTCCAGACTTATGGCTTCTGGGATTGCTCCTGACACATCCATTTCTATGCAGATTTTTGCATAAGATGTATATCTCCCTTTTAGGGTGGCTTCTGAGGTCTTCACATATTTCCCTAGTTTTTTCCTATTGCTTTGAAAGTAGAGGGTAACCAGTAGTATAGAGGTAAGGAATAAAATCTCAGCCAGACTGACACCTTTTTGAAAGTCTCTTTTTCTGGGGAGAAATTTTCCTTCCATGGTCACATGTACAGTCCTGCTGAGGCGTGGAAGTATGGCCCTCCCTCAAAGACTATATGCTTGTCCTACAGGTTCATGAATACTGTTGTGAAGAATCCTTTCGAGCCCGGGTGGAGCTCCACTTCTCCGTTTGGCTTCCAATGGTATTTGATCTATTTGCGCAACGTTCTTTCCGTGGGCCACAAACCCATGAAATTGCATATTAGCGCATGCGTCTTCATCTGGTTCCTGTAGAGTTGCATTTGTGGATCCTCTAGTATCACCTTGGGTATCATTGTTGTTTTGGGTTTGCACGGGTTGCACCCTTCTTCCATGTTGGGTTTCGTTGTGTCTTGCGCCTCCCTGTGACTTTCTCTGGCTTCTTCTCCCATGCATTCAATTTTGCCCTGGTTCCTTTCCTGACCTTTTTCTGGGTCTGATCCAGAGGTGCCTTGAAAACTATGCCTCTTGTCCCTTTCCCTCTATATACCACTATCTGTTTGTATGAGGGGGTACCCTTACCCCCCCCTTTGGTGCTCATGCTGTCCTCTTCTATGGCCATGACTGCCAAACCCTAGCTTGCAGTTGCTTTGCGCTCACTCATCCAAAAAGTTAAATCTATCTAAATTTTCAATTTTTTAATGCTTCATATTTACCAATGCACTCTTAACATTTAATGCATCGCCACCATTGAAAAGCCTATTCTCTTAAGTTGTGTATGAACCAATTACCTTACACGTTAAAAATGAGCATGAAAAACATGTGTTTGAATGTAGACCTTCATTTCATGTGTTTGTTCTGGAGCAAGAATTTAATTTGTCAAGTCTAGAGACCACTATGTTCTTGCCTATGTTTATCGTGTGTATAAAATATACAATTGAAAAGAACAAGTACATATGGTGTGCATAAATACTACCCCACTAGATTTTTTGTTATCACTTTTGGGAATATGAGATTACCTCATGGATCGATTCATTACAAACTTGTTGAAATTGAATATAGTTATTACAAAGCAATGGATTTAATTTTAAGTGTACATTATAGTTTATCAAACCTAAGGTCGAAAGAGAATATTGAACATAGTTATTTCAATCTAATGACAAATATTTCATTTAATATTCAATTTGAACTCAAACAACTTCATACTACCAAATTCATCAAAAGTGAAAATACTTAGTTTAGCAAAAACCAAATTCAAATTAATATTATTACTAATAAAACAATAATGCATTCTACCTTTGATGAGCTAGATACTAATTAGTCATATTTTTTAGGTCTAAATCAAATTATCTTGCTTTCAAATTCAAGGATGGAGAATTAATCTCTTCCAAAACTACAATTGATGTAGTTTTGGTGTATAATTTATGACAATGAATTAGAAAAATCATTGCTCATTTCGTGCTTTTAGAGTTATATGGAATTACAAAAACCAAATTGTTCATTGTTCTTGATGAAGTTTATATGTTAAGATAAGAGCACTTAGCTTTCTTCTGCTTGTTGGCAAGAAAGGAAATTTTTTCACATCCTTCTTAATGGGGGAGAGAGGGTTCGACACTAACTATGACTATTGGGGTACATATCAAAGAGAGGGTATCAAAGTGAATGTGTAAAATTTCAACCATGGATGCTCCAACATCTAGCAAGAGTTTTGCATGTCACATAGATGAATCCCTATTATAACCCTAAATTTCTCTACACATGCATACTTGGCCTTTGGACCTCTTACTTGCATTTTTTGACAAAGCACTGTTGAGTTGCTCTTATTAAAAACCAATTTTTTGAAGATGTACATGCCCTGCACCACTACTGCCTGCGTACATATGCTTGCTGCACCACTACAACTCACATACATATGCATGCTACACCATTACATCCCACGTATACTTGGAAAAGTTGCAAAAAATAAAAAAGTTGCAAGGAATTTGTTGAGATTACAGGCTATTGGGTAGTTTCCCAATTAATCCACCTACTATAGCCCATCACCCAACTGAATAACCATCCTTTTCCCATATAAAAGGAGGTGTTGGGGTCTCATTTTACATCTAGACATAAGAACAATGAAACTATGCCCATTTCACATCCCCTCCTTGCCCAAGTTATTGCATCTTTTTTGTGAGAATTGCGTTAGCATTTCTGCATGGCCCTTCTTCCTCCATCAGAACCCATTCACTTCCCAAGAAGAGATCAAAAGGTTGAGAGGAGAAGCCATACAAAGGTGCACCTGGAGCTTGGTGAAGAGGAGCCTAGACCAGGTTCGTGGAGCAGTAGTCGGCTTTGATTGTAAAGGTACAATCATTGAGTTATTAACAAAAGTATTACTTTCCCTGTCCCAAATCATGGTGTATTGAATGCTTTTATTGGTTTATGTTTTGGTTTTCTAACACCTAACCCTAATTTTTGTATATGGAATAACATGTTTGTCGTTTTTTGTTTGTCAATCTTTGAATACAGGTCAACCCTGGGAGGAGGCGTGTAGTCAACAAGACTTCCAAGTGCGAGGGGATCATCATCAGACGCAAAGTAGAGGTATAGTTACATGATCTCCCTCATCTTTTCTTTTCTTATATGAGTTTTGGTATGTTTGGGGTAATTTAGAGAAGTAGTTGAGTTTTAGATGGTTAATTGATCTGCCTACATTATGAACCCTGTTGTAGTCATAGGGGGGTATTTCCCGATAGCAGAACTGACGACCATACTAGGGAAGCCTCTAGGGGTTTTAAGGGGATTTTGGGTTGTTTGATTGGATTTTCTGCATTTCGAGTTTCTGTTGAGTCTTCTGAGTCTTTTAAGGGATTTTGGTCACCTTCAATTGCCATACCAATCCTCCCTGCCCTATAAGACTGTCTGTTTTCTTTCCTTTTTAAGGAAGTACAGAGGTGTATGCGCCCTGCTTTGGGTCAGCATGTGTACATACGCGCCCTACTTAGTAAACAACCTGCGTACACATGCAGGCTATTGAAGCAACAATATCATACCCGGTTCAAGAATTTGTTTTTGAAAAAAGAGGCAGCCAACCTCTTTCCTAATTGAGTTTTATACTTCTCAGGGTTTCTTGATATAGTTCAGAGTCTCTGTTTTTACAACCATAGCTTGGGTTAGAATTCAATTTACTTGTCTTTTTGAATTGTCTTGTGTTTACTTTTGAAAGGGTTTTAAGTGAGTCTTTGAATGATTGATTTGCCTGTTTGGTTTCTTTTGTGATTCCCTGCGATCCACAGTAGGCCAAAGATCTGTTTCAGTCTTGTCTTGTTGTTCTTTTTACCCTTTTTGTTTTCTTTGAGAAAAGAGAAAAAAAATATTTCATTTTTTTTGTTT
>ML784154.1:524950-535146 GCA_009831015.1 Picea engelmannii | reverse complement strand
TTCATCACCATATCCTTTGAGTTAATCAAGCCATTAAAACAAATGCTAAATCTAAATAGACTTTTATGTTTGTAGGGTCAACCAACTAGTTTAGGGTTAGGGCCTTGAATTAGGTTGGAGAGGAAACTCTTCAGGGCCGTTAAACAAACATTGGAGTCAGAGCTAGGGAGTGCTAAAGTCCAGTAACGTGAAATTTATCTGTGACCCCCCTCTAACATAGGGGATAAACACAAGGTCACGTGAGGAAAGGCAGTGGAGATAACCCCTCCAAAGCCAGACTAAACATAGTTGGGAACACATATTGAGTATTTATCGTGGGAATACTATCGCCTGCATTTGCCTATGGAGCTTTATGGACCTCAAATCTGTTCGAGATCCTCTGTTGTCTTCCAGACCACTTGATTTCGATACCCTCGGTAGGTTTCAGAATTGTTATCCTGCTCATTACGATCCGCCCGACTATCGACTGTACCCTCCTGGTGATTGTTTGCGAGATGGAAACTTAGTTGCCCATTTTCTAGGGACTTACATAGGTGACTACGGGGGTATACTGTGGTACCTAGGGAAGACGTCAGGTCATACTTTGCAGAGTATACCTAGAGGGTGCTTCCATGTTCAAGTTTCACTTGCACCGGTAATTTGCTCTAGTGTTGGATGGCGTAATTGTTCTTCCTACTAGATAGTGGTTTGTTTGATTTATCTTATAGAAAATTTTCTTGTGTGTGCTTGGTTTTAAACGATAGTTAAAGCCTTACTGTGTCGTTGATATTTTCACAAAGTGGAAGATCAAGAGCTCCGCTAGTCGCGAAGGCTTTAGGGCCCATCACCGGTTTCATTAGATCCACCACCACCACCGTTATGACAAAGACTTGAGCAACAAGGGTCATTCGAAGCGACTGGGCCACAGGAAACTGTGCATGAGCTTGCTCTGAAAGGAGATTACTTGACTCCGTAGGAACCCATTGTTTCTGACCTTGGAGCGGAAGCTCTCGAGCCAACCAACCCTCCGATCACTGACTTGTCAGTGCCAATATTAGTACAAGTTGTCCCTCCTAAGGTGATACCTGCCAAGCGCCGGATAGTCTTACAAGTAGCCATGGAGGAAAATGTTGCCACTTCGTCACAGAGTCCTCACACTCCCTCTTTGGATACTACTACAGGCGGTATCTTGCTCCCTAACCCACCTTCACCAGTCCGGACCACAGTGGTCTATACTCCATCTACCTCAAGCAATGGTCCAATACCGTCATCCACAACGATCACTGCTCCATTTAGGCATAGTGCGATGGGCCCCCCATTCTCATATGGGATGCCTGGCTTTGATTCAAACTCAGTCCTTACCTACTCCACCTTATAGATGATGTGTTTGGGGGCAGGGAGCTCAAATTATCCCGTGCAAGGGTCTACTGGAGGCACCTCAGTCTCCTTTAATGCTATCCCTTACATTGAAGGTCACATACCTCCTCCATCCCCCTCACTCAGTAATGTTTTCCAACAACCTATCATGCCGAGTGCTAACTACAACTTGTTTGGAGAAGGAATTTTAGGACCTTCGTCTTACACTACGCTGGTGGGATCCATGTCATTCTCTTTGTTCGACGCATTTGGTAATAATTCCTTTTCTTTGGCTGCCATCTCAGCTGGGGGCAACCTCAGTTTTGGACAACAGAATCCTGTGCAGGGTACTATTCCTACACAGGGGGCGAGTACATGATTTTTCTCCTCACAAGGACTTTTGAATATTTGGCAGGGATCAGTTCCCTCACAAGGGATGTCGATCGGGGGCAACCCTTTCCATGGCCAATGGAACCCTGAGCAGGGCTTAGTACCTAATCCCGTCAGAGCGACCGAAGGCATCCCCTTCCAAAATCCTTGGAACACAATGAAGGGAGCAATCCCCGCCCAACCCACGTCATCCAATTACAGGAATCAACCGATGATTTCCCAACAAACATAGTTTCCGTACGCTGGTCAAGGCCACAATTTCTTCCAGAACCCTAGCCAACAACCTGGTGCCAGTCAAACTCCAGGTCCCCTTTTTCCTGTACATAGTACCCAACCCAAACTACCATTTCTGGAAACGCTACATTTTCTAGACTTGTTAAGGTTGCTTAATGACCTGATTTGTCATGATCCGCGTTGGCCCCCCATGCCGACTAAGTTTCCCTCGGATATTCCAAAATTTGAAGGTAAGCCTAGCGAAGACCCAGGTGATCACATGACAACTTTCCACTTATGGTGCTCATCCAACTCACTGCGAGATTACTCCATACAATTGCACTTGTTTCAACGCACTCTTATAGGGGGTGCTGCGAAATGGTATATTGAGCTCGACCGCTCAAGGTATTATTACTTTAATGACCTGGCGATGGTTTTCCTAAACGATTTCCAACTGCCTGTGAGATATGATGCCGGCACCAAATTGTTGGCCAACTTTGAGCAGACTAAGGCCGATCATATCTCTAATCACATCTGAGAATGGCGGCGTCGAAAGAGCTTGATTAAGGTACATGTTCCACTGGCTTTCTTGCTGGAGTGGTTCCTGAAGTCCTTGGTACCAGTTGTATCCAAGGATGTTTCAACTTCAGGAGTGTTTTCAGAGGAGGAGGCGATAATGAGAGTGCAACATCTCAAAGTGATTTACTCTTAGTCTGGCTTACTCTATGATATTTTTCCAAATGCGCCACGATCCATCCTTAACAAGGCCAAACAAAAGTCTAGACCACATGCCGATGGTATAGTGGGCTAAGCACAAGGAAAGTGCATCGATTTGTTGTCAAATCAATTGCAACAATTGTCGATACAACAGACGATGACCAGCCAAACCTCCATTTTGGTTGTTCTCGCTACCTAAACGTCGGACATACACAATGTGCAGTCGACGAACCCGAAGTCCAACCAACAACCTGAAGGAAAGAAAAAACAACTGAAAAAGAAAGGTAAAGGGGAAAAAAAGGATAATAACAATGTTGGCGAGGGAAAAATAGAGAAGAGAAAGTTGAAGTATCCATGTAACCTTTGCATGGAGGACCACCCGACTCACCTATGCCCTTGAATTGCGGAGGCCCAGAAGCTATTGGTGAAACAACAACCTGTTGTGCTGAAGAACCCATTTCCACATGGGAAAACATGGCTCAAGCCTCAATATCTTTGAGCATGGAAGGGGGCAGGCAGGGACCGCCCACGTCTACTGGTAATACCTTAGCTGTGAATGTTTACATTTTGAAAGGTGATGCTCATATAGAGACCAGGTCCCAAGATTACAGAATGCCAGAATCTATCAAAAAGGGTAAAGAAGCCACAAACCCACTAGTTCCTCTCCAGATTGAGAAGACGATGGGAGAAACAATGACGCGAATCCCCAAAGGTGAGTTCAAGAAAGATTCTCATAATCCGAATGCGAGGGCGACCCAAAACTACTCTGTTGTAGAGGATTTGGCACAAACCCCTTGCGCGATGTCTACTTTGGAGGTCCTTCAGAGTTTCCCTTCACAGAGAAAAGCCCTGTTATCCACCTTGGGATCTGTAGAGACTTGTAACCCGAGAGCGATCATTCTCGATCCAATCGATTTGAAACCTCGTCTTCTGTACCACGTTGCGTTTCAGATAGTAGTGGCTTACACCACAAAATATTTTACTGGGAATATCTTTCACACGGTGGTTGACGAGGGTGCCTCGACTTGCGTGATGTCACTGGCGTGTTGGAAGGCCATTGACCAACCTGTTTTGTCTCCATTACCTACATTTCTTACGACATTTGACGATCGTTCGTTCATACAACATGGAATCATTCCTTCTTTCCTCATGTAGTTAGGAGGGAAGACCGTGTGCATCGAAGTTGAAGTGGTCGATGCTCCTCTCGACTACAAACTTTTGTTAGGTAGGAGTTGGACCTATGCAATGCATGCAGTGGTTGCTATAGTATTTCCACTCTTGTTGTTTCCACATGAGGTCCAAATCAGGACCTTTGACCAGTTGTCCTTCTCTTGTCCCGACCCTTCATCGAGGGCATCCACGGTCCCGATGATTGATAATCCTCAACCTGACACCGTCAACATAGGGGTTGGTTTGTGTCCATTGTTTATGGGTACTTTCAATTACCCACCTCCTTCTGGCGATGTCAAGCTTATATCGGCTACCCCCGATCAACCTAGGGCTGAAAATTTTCAAATGTTGTCGTTCATAACAACTTACTTTCATGATCCGTGGACTCTTCCTTCCCCATTAGCTTCGATGAAAGGGACAGGGCATTCTGGAATGGCCATGCCCTTGTCCATGGCATAAGTTGCGTATAACATTGTCCAACAAGCTTCGACCGACCCCGATCCAACTCCCACATAGGAGTTAGATCACGTTCTCTAGCCTATTTGGGCTCAAGGTTCTCTTGCCACTACAGATTCTTTAGACCTGGTCTTTCCCTTAGATGAGGTGATTCTCAAGGCATTGACTGGTCCAGATAGACCCTGGGATAATATCCATCACAAATATTACTTCCTCCCGTAGTTAAGAAGAATAAAGGCAGGTGAATTTTTGTTGACTATGACTGGAGATAGGTTTTGTCCTATTAATCTTCTAAATATGCACACAGTTTACGTCGAGGGTAATATGGTGAGTATCGCTGAAACGATCCCTATAGATATCTCCAGAACCCTTGGCGTCGTGGAGAATGTTTTCATCGGAGCAGACTACTCCCCCGAAGATATTCGTATTTATACAGAGTTATTTAAGGAATTCCATGATGCTTTTGCCTGGTCTTACGAGGAAAGGACATGCATTGATCCAATAATCATCGAGCATGAGATAATGACTTATTGTGATGCCAAGCTGGTCCTACAGAAGCTTCGTCCGATGAATCCTCGGAAAGCTAGAGAAACTGCTTAAAGCTAGTTTTATCTACCCCGTGCAGTTGAAGGAATGGGTGTCAAACCCCGTTTTGGTTAACAAAAAATAGGGTACGATTTGTGTGTACATGGACTTCCATGACTTGAACAAGGCTTGTCCTAAGGATAATTTTCCCACCCCATTCATCGATCAAATTGTCAATGAATGCGCAGGCTGTGAGGTCTTTTCAATCATGGATGTTTTTTTGGGATATAACCAGATTCAGATCAAACCCGAAGACCATCATAAAACAAATTTATATGTCCTTGGGGCACATTCGCTTATCGTAAGATGCCTTTTGACCTGAAGAATGCTGGAGCCACTTTTCAACAGGCCATGTCTTTTGCTTTCCACAAACTTAGACATATAGTCGAGGCTTATCTTGATGATCTAGCATCACGCTCTCGCAAGAGATTTGATCATCCCGCACACCTCTGACTAATCTTCGAACGATGTCACTACTATTGGATTCGCTTGAATCCTAATAAGTGCAGTTTCTGCTTAATGCCAGGTTGTCTCTTAGGTTTCATTATTTCGACAATAGGGATCATGGTCGATCCTCTTAAGGTTGAGGCGATAGTTCAGTTGCCTCCCCGGTGAAAAATACCTTAGCTTCAGAACTTATATGGGAAAGCAAAATTTCTTCGACGTTTTGTCACAAACTACGCCAATATCACTAAAGGGTTCATGCATTTATTGAAAAAGGGAGTCCCTTTCTATTGGGACGAAACCACTCAATGCTCTTTTGAAGCATTGAAACGCGCCCTTACATTTTCCCCTCTGCTTCGACCTCCCGATTATAACAAAGATTTTTTGTTGTACTTGGCCACTCCAGAGTCGACCATCGACATGGTCTTGGTTGAAGAGGACGATCTACTCGAGGATCATGTCATTTATTACCTGAGCCGAGGCCTGGTTGGGACGAAACTCAACTATTCTCATGTTGAGAAGCTTGATTTGGCAGTAGTGCATGCTGTCCAGCGGTTCTGTCATTACATTCTTCTTCGCAAGACCACCATCATTGCTGTCGTGAATCCCTTTCAATATGTGTTGACACGACATGTCATTGGAAGAAAGATCAGTAGATGGATTGTAATCCTCTAGGAATTTGACTTGGATTTTGTTTCCGCAAAATCCAAAAAGTCACTGGTCTTTGCGGAAATTATCTCAGAACTTTCGGTTGAATCTAGTGATGACACACCTGAAGAATCACCTATCAAAGGAGATATTTTTCTGATCGCATCTTCAGACCCCTAGTATGGAAATATACTAGTCTATCTCCATAATTTGAAGTTCCCTACGTTTTCTTCCTGCGATGAGCGTCGACGAATTCACCATCAGGCATGAAACTATATCATACTTGATGACACTTTGTATTGTCGAGGTGTAGATTGCATTCTTTTCCGGTGCCTTATACACGAGGAAACATAGCTCGTTCTGAACGACTGCTACACTAGAGCATGTGGTGGTCATTTGTCCGGGTTGGAAATAATCCAAAATATTCTACGTGCTAGTTACTTTTGGGATACGTTAATCAAATATTGTGATGGCGTCCACTCGGGCACCTACCTCAGCAGGTCTCGCGCCTGACCTCCTGGTCTTAAGGATTGTTCAATTTCCTCCCTTGAGCCGGAGTGGCTCCTCTGATTCCCACTGGAATCTCCTTCGAAAATTGACCCACAGGTCTTTTTGGCACTTTATAGTCTTTAGGCCGGTCACTATTCTCTTCGACGACAAAAGAATAGAGAATCAAGTTTCGGGGTTTTCAAACTCCCGATGTCTCGGCCCTTTGGTTCCCGATTTCCCGACCTCCAATATCTTGATGCGCTCCTTTGTTGCCTTAGCCCCGGGGTATGCGTTTAGTCCACGCGACCTCCTCTTATATGACCGCAGTCATATTCCTTATCGAGATTCTGGGTTTTGAGTGTTGAAATGTAGTAAATCTCTCACCCATGGAATCCCCGATCTTCCAACTCGTGGATCCCCGATATGACGTCACTAGGACGCCCTTCCACCGTAACCAAAATCAACGACGGTGAATGGTCGCTGAGATCAACGACTCCAGATCTCCCTCGGGTTTTCGCGACTTCAATTGTCGAAATGCTTAGGCCTTCGATTCCCTCGATTTCACAAACGTTGATCCCCGACTCTCTTCGGAATTCTGACATGCGTCCCAAGTGATGGACGGTTCAGATTGAACCTCGGACTTCGCCACTTTACAAAACCATGAACACTCACTTACCTGAACTCCGATGACCACATCCCCAATCTAGACGACCACACGACATGTGTCCTCCCTGAGATCCTACGGCTATGATCCTTTCACCGTTTCGGGGTTCAACAGGTCTTGGATTCTTGTCTTCTGAAGTTCCGAAATGCTGATGGACTCTCGATCCTTGCCACCTGTCCCAACATATGGACGGCTCTGAACTCGTCAGGATTTTCACAATGGATTTCCCCGACTTCTAGTCCACGTGACTCCCGATTTCCCGAACCTCGACACCTCAATATATCGACGCCTCTCGGGGTTCTTACTCTGCTCATGAGGGTTTAAAACCTCTGCAACTCCTATCAGATCGGACGACTGATGAGTAACTGATCAACGATCCAATGACCCACGACCCCTAGAGCTTGAACTCCGAATGCGACCGTAACCTCCTCGCTTCTTTGGCAGATCCAACGGCTGATGGGATTTTGCAAATATTCTCCACAAGATCCTAACCGTTGATCTCTTCCTCTTTGATGTTTTCTACGGGTGAACCCAGTATTCCTCTGTGAAAACTGGTCCTCCTGCGCGTAACTTTGCAGCGCCTGTTCAAACACTCCACGACACAGAATCTCTGTGCTTCTCTTCAACGAGCTTGGAAGCCTTGTCCTTCCTGAGATTCACACAATTCTAAGTCTTCGAGAAGACCCTTGCGTGCACTCCTTGCGGCAATCCTCGAACACTTCCAAGTGTTGAGTTCTTTCGACTCTGCGCACACCTGCAATAGTAGTCCTTCAATGCTTCGCTCAGATTCACAATTGAGACTTTCCTTAGCCTGCGCACTCCTTGCACGACTCCTATAACCCAATTTCACTTCTGGGTGAACGAGAACAAGAGTTAAACTATCTGAGCCTTCTATCAACGCACTCCTTGCGGATGACTTCAGCTGTACTCCTTGCAGGAACCCTTGCTCAGATAGAGAAACAATTGAAACTCATTTCTTCTACTTCCTTTCTCAGATTTCAAACACTCAGTAAGAAATCATTCATACATAGCATGTAAAACAAATACATAACAAGAAGTAAATACTTATGAGCATAGCATTCAACATACATACACAGAGAACAAACACAACGCCATGAACTTGAATCAACTTCTTCTATTAATCCAAATAACTATACATGGGTGTTTCTACATAGCTCTCTGCTTCTCTTATATGCTCCAATGCTTCTAACTATGTTACAATGCACAATGAGGGTGTCTATATCCCGTTTCCCTCTTTCTTTCTAAAACTGTCTAATCTAATATTAAATTCTATCTACTTATTTCATCTCAACATAAATGCCTCTATCTACTTCAGATGAGAGCGAGACGCTCAAGGTTTGATTACATTATACCAAGGCGCCTTCATTAAATGATCTCATTTATATTTGGCGCATCAACTTCAAGGGAAAATTCAAAAATTTGGCTGGGTTTGTCTAGTTGTCCTCTTGCATTCCGCACTGGCTCGCTTGATGTGAGAGATGCTCTTGCATCATATTGCATTGAGTCGGTCAAGAAGTTCCACATGTGTCAGATCTTCTCTCGCAAGATGAGGGCACATCCTTCTCCCATGTTCCCGTCATTGCTATTGGTCCCTTCGCTAAGTGGGGGATTGATTTTACTACATGCCACTCGAATTCAGCCAGGGGGCATCGTTATATCATCGTAGCGGTAGAATACTTCACAAAGTGGGTCGAGGCTATGCCAACGTTTAACAATGATGGAGAAACAACAACTCTCTTCATTTTTAGCCAGATAGTAGCAAGGTTCGGCATCCCGAAGGAGATTGTCACTGACCATGGCAGTCACTTCCAAAATAAAATGATGTCTGAGTTAACATCAAAGCTTCGGTTGAGGCAAGATTATTCATCACCCTACTACCCACAAGCGAATGGTCAGGTGGAAGCTATGAATAAGTCTCTCAAGACTATTCTTCAATGAATGATCAATTCTGCCAAGTCAAATTGACATTTGATGTTGTACTCAACGTTGTGGGTCTACTGAATGTCTGTAAATACTGCCACTGGTTTCTCACCTTTCCAAATCGTATACGAGCTGGAAGCAGTCTTGGATATTGAGTGCCAGATCCCCTCTTTAAAGTTGGCAGTAGAGTTACTGCCAAACACTTCACTGCTTGAAGAACGCCTATTATATCTCGAGAAGCTCGATGATAAACAACATGATGCAGCCTCAACCAATGAGGCTCATAAGCAACGAGTCAAGTGTTAATATGATCGGTCCGCTTGTCCTCAGATTTTCTCCGAAGGAGATCTTGTCCTTGTCTATGATCAAGACAAGGATCCCCTGGGGGCAGGCAAGTTCAAACCCATGTGGTTCAGACCTTTCATCGTGAAAGGGGTCTTAAAGAAGGGAACTTACCGTCTGGTTGACTTTGAGGGAAATTCCTTGGCAGAGCCTAGAAATGGGCTCTACCTCAAGAAGTATTACTCTTAGGTTGGTCGTCTGGGTGACTTCTTGTACATATGTATAGTTCTTATACATTTTTTTGTCTTTTTCATTTTATGGGCATGTAGTTATTTATGTCTTCCTTTTTACTATGGCAAATGTCAAGTGAATCAAAGGTGTTCTTTGGGTTCGCAGATGACGCTATCCAACACACTCGGAGGCTTGCTTCCACAGCTTGGGTGATTTTCACACCTGGAGGCCAGTTGCTATCTTCCAGAGGTATCTGTCTAGGTGACCCCACAAACAATGTCGTCAAGTACAATGCAGTGATAGATTTTCTTCATGACGCTTTGTCGCATGACATCTCTCACCTCCGGGTCTACTTATATGCTCAGTTGGTTGTGTTCCAGTTAAATGGAGTTTACCATGTATATGATTCTACTTTACACCGACGTTTCCTTAGGGTACATATCTTAGAACATTACTTTGATTACATTATGTATATCCATGTTCCTAGGAGATTAAATCAAATGACATATACTCTAGCTAATCAAGTATTAGATTGGCATGTTACACACACATAAAAAGAAACACACACATAAAAAGAAGCACACACATACACATGTACATACATTTGTAAAAAATGTGATCCACAAGACGA
>ML784154.1:499099-524841 GCA_009831015.1 Picea engelmannii | reverse complement strand
GTCAAAATGTCATGAGTACATAGGTGGGCGCAAACACCTTAGAAATAAGGTTTGATATACATCACGGGGATTATTCCCTCAAAAATATACAAAAGGTTCCCTCGGCACATAATAATCTGGCCTATATATGTTGGGGGCCTATTGGCCCTGCCGTAGTGAATGACGACGTTGGCCAAATGCTGGAAAATATGTACCCAAGTCTGTGGCACCCCCACTACATGAGACTACATGGAAGGCGTGAGATCCTTGATCTCAACCATAGGAACTGTAGGAGTGAGCGCGGTGAGGTTCCGCTCCACCTTCTTGAAAAATCTCTCAGCCTCTTCGACTGAAGGTCCTCCTGCGACTGTGGGTCCACCGACTACTGTTGGTCCCACCTCTGGTCGAGGACGTTTCCGAGTCCTTGTGAAGTCCGTCGGGCACATTGGTCCCACATCTGTACACAACATATACAAAAGACAATACTCTGATGCATACAAAAATGATATATATAAAATCAATTAACAATTAAATAACTTTAAAAAACATGTACCTAGCTCTCCTCGGTCCTTTCCAGGAGGTACAGGCATATCTGGATCTATGGAAAAGTTGATTCCAACACAAGGGTAGGCCTCTATAGATGGAATCTTCCATGCTCACCAGTCGAATAATTTGTCATCAAAGGCCTCTATGGTCCTCCCTCCCCCCTGTCGTGGCAGCAGTGATGCCCATCTACATACTGCTGGGAAGAAGGCCACATGCACCCATACAATCTCTCTGGGACTCATACTGGGCACTCTCGAAGAAGAAGAACGAGAAAACGATAGTGCCAAATCCGAAGTTCTTATTGCTGCGCTCTCGACACTCTGTCAACTGTCTCTTCATGCATGTGAGCATGGTCGTACTCTAGTCATAGATATGTGCCTCCTGGCACTGAATAACACAATGCATGTGTGCCCGAGAGGCCTGGTGAAGAGAGGATCCAGTAATCTACACAATAAGTAGTAAGATCACCCTCAATGCCAAACTGGTGATATTGTGAATGGGCACTTGAGAACCTACCTTCTTAGTGCCGGCCTCACAGTACATCCTAATGTACTCGTCAATGTTGAAAGGATCAGGGGGAAAGGTCCATAGATTGACTGGTTCCTCTCTCCTCGAGAGGCCAGTTAAGAAGTAAATATCCTCATTCGTTGGAGTCAATGAATGCCCCTCTATCATGAATGCCTCTGGATCCGAATGCCAATAGTCCTCCAGGGTGTTCAGTAACCTGGGTTATGCCCTCATAAATGGACACCGAAAGAACTTCGACAACCCACATTGTTTCAATGCGAAAATGGAAGTAGGGTCCTCATCGACCAATATATCAATGTCCTTGTGTTCCCTCTCCCTCCAATGGACATACATCCCGTTCCATGGAAAATTGAAAGGGAGTTAGCTCTTGCATTTTAATTTTTTCAATCCTTTTGAGGGTGTACACGAGCTATTTTGGCCACAGTTGTGTATATACGCTGGCATACTGTTTTCTGCCTGCATACATACATGGGTTTTCCTTGGAAAACCCGTGTACATGTAGGGCCGCTCTTTTTGGGAGAGTGCCCCCCTCAAAAACAAAAAGAAATGCATAAAGGAAGAATGGAAATGCAGGAGGGATGAGTTTGTACTTACTTGGTTTGAGAAGAAGTCCGTTTCGTCCTCTGAAGCTCCCATAATCAACTTCTTTAGCAAAGGGGATTTTTTACCTTTTGGTCAATTTTCAAAATGCAATGGTGAAAACGAGCTGTCAACTTCTATTGATAGACTTTTTTGGCCCTTTTTGCCACTTTTTTGACCCCGTTTGTCATTTTTTCTGGTTTGGAAATCATTTAATTCCATTCCTAAGTTTCTTATTGGATGTTATGATACACTTTTTCTTTTGGTTTGGTAACTTTTTGGGAGATGGGTCACTTTTAAAGGTCCTTTGGTAAAAGTCGTTTTTTCCAACTTTTTGCATATAAGTTAGGATTTCACCTCCACTTTTTAATATCGTTATATTTTTTGCTTTTCCATAGGATTGATCCCACCAACGCATGACACATAACCATCATTGTTTCTTTAGAAGTGTCCTGATTAGGTGGTAGAGCCTACCTCTACATGGATGCCCTAGATAGATCCTGGTTGCATTTCAACGTCCATGCTGTCTGTAATGACTATAGGTTCGGGAGTCCTTGTTAGTCTTGTCATGATTACGAGATTGAGCCTCATTCCTATGATGCATCATCACTCCTGGTATCACCCTCGGGACTCCCAAATGAGCACACTTTTTTGTCTTTCAAGCTCACTTTGAAATCTGAAAGCAACATCCGACAAGACTACATTTATGCTTTTCAATCTTGTCTGGATTAACTGAGAAAAGTAACATTTGGAGTCTTCTTTAAGCCCTTTTCAGACTCTCTAAACATGAAAATATTGTCGAGCGATCTTGTTTCCCTTCACGCTCGACAAACTCAAATTTGAAGGCATGTCTGTCCAGCAGTAGTTTACCCCTTTTTCGGTCTGGATGGTCAATTGTACGAACACAGGTATACTCTAGGAACCTCGGTTTGCTAGAAGAGTATTCTCAGGTATAAGTTTAACCCTTTTTCGGCCTGAGGTAATAAATTTACGAAAAATGAACATTCTCCTTGGTTTTGGTTTATCACCTTTTTCGGGCCTTCGAGATTACTTATGAAAAAGGAACCCACACAGAGTCCATAGTTAAGCTCTTTTTAGACTCCCTAGAATTGAAAAGATCATCGAGTGACCTTGTTCTTTCACACTCATTAAATCGGTCCAGAAGAACATCTACTAGCATGAGTTTACCCCTTTTTCCGGCCTGTAGATTATGGAGGAAAAAGGTACACCTCAGGATTTTCATCTTTCTGGGAGAGTTCTCCTCACTAAGTTTTATACTTTTTTTGGGCTAAGGAGACTAAATATAGAAAAAAGGCACCGAGTCCATAGTTAAGCTCTTTTCAGACTCCTTAAAATTGAAAATATTGTCGAGTGATGTTGTCTTTGTCACACTTGTTAAAATGGTTTTGAATAGACGTCTTTTTGGTGCCAGTTTACCCCTTTTTTGAACCGACTAGACTATCTTCAAAAAAGCTACTCCTTGGAGTCTTCTTTTACATTTTTTCAGACTCTCTAAATGTGAAAAAACTACTGAGCTTACCTTCTCTGGGCTCATTAAAATTACATTGAAGGGGGTTTCATTGTGTCTTTCTAATCACATTTGCATCTCTGTGTCTTTGGCCTAATGCTGGATCCATGTTGCTCTCGACTGAACCTTTGAAGCATGCCTTATACGCAATACTTGTAGCACTTTGCCTCTATGATCTGACACCTTGACCCATGGAAGAATTTTCTCTGAGTGTCCTTTTCCTGCACATGTCTCCTTGATCTGAGCATTAGTGTGTTCCTTGCGCTTGGAACTAGTATCCTTTCTAGAGACACTCATTCCTCCTTTGTAACATATCATTCTTTTATTATTTTTCAAGCTCTTTAAAAAATTGAAAAATGCAAAAAAATAAAAATAAAATACAAAAAGAGGGGACGGGAAATATATTTGCTTTTTTGCAAGCACAACGAGTTGCCCTTGGACAAAGCACATCCTTCTATTTGTTCATCAAGCATTGGGATCTATTATGACCTTAGGAATTTGTTCTCGCTACATAGAGTTGTGTTCTCCTCCATTTGGTTACTCTTCCAAACAGATGGAGAGTTTGCATTGCCTCATGCATCGTGAACTTATGTCAATGTCATGTTGCTTGAGTCTGATCATCTTTTGTGCTTTTTTCCAAGGGAAGTTTCACCCAACCTGAGTTTGATCATATTTTGTGGTTTTTTCCAAGGGAATTTTCACCCAACTTGAATCGGCCTTTTTGCAGTTTGTCTCTTGACCTCATAAGTCAACCATCCTGAAAGTCCAGTCAAGTCTTGATTCAAAATCAACGAAGTTCTCTGCTTGATCATCGAGATCCTCTTGTCTTTCCCCAACAAGCCGTCGAAGACCTTTGGGTAGTGAATTCATACACTCACATTGTACTCCTACTCGAGTTTTGAAGATCTTGAATTTATTGCTCGAGCTATGAAGATCTTATCTCCAACCATCGGGCATTATTGGCTTCTTGAAAATGGATACTATACTTGTATATATTTGATTTTGAGATGTAGATACGCTATGTATTGCTCGCGACTAAAATTTATATAGTTATATGACATGGATATGCAGTGTATTTGATTGGCAACCATGATTTATTTCATCCTGAGCATGGGTATGCCCGGCTTAGAGAGACAATTGTTATTTTGTAGATGGCACCTCCTGAACTTTGGTCCCGGGCTCATTCGTTTCGTACATTGGTGAAAATTTTGTAATGTATTTCGGCCATCATATGCTCTTCTGACCTCACACATTAGGGGGCATCTGTTATAACCCTAAATTTCTCTACACATGCATACTTGGCATTTGGCCCTCTTACTTTCATTTTTTGCCAAAACATTGTTGAGTTTCTCTTCTTAAAAACCAATTTTTTGAAGATGTACGCACCCTGCACCACTATTTCCTACGTACATACACTTTCTGCACCACTACAACTTGTGTAAATACGCACGCTGCACCATTACAACTCACATATACTTGTAAAATTTGCAAAAAATAAAAGTTGCAAGGAATTTGTTGAGATTACGGGCTATTGGGTAGTTTCCCAACTAATCCACCTGCTATAGCCCATCACCCAACCGAATAACCATCCTTTTCCCATATAAAAGGAGGTGTTGGGGTCTCATTTTACATATAGACATAAGAATAATGAAACTCTGCCCGTTTCATCTCCCCTCCTTGCCCAAGTTATTGCAGCCTTTTTGTGAGAATTGCATCAACATTTCCCCATTATCCCTTATTCCTCCATAAAAATCCATTCACTTCCCAAGAAGAGATTAGAAGGTTGAGAGGAGAAGCCATAAAAAGGTGCACTTGGAGCTTTGTGAAGAGGATCCTGGACCAGGTTCGTGGAGCAGTAGTCGACTTTGATTGTAAAAGTATAACCATTGAGTTATTAATAAAAGAATTAATTTCCCTGTCCCAAATCATGGTGTATTGAATGCTTTTATTGGTTTATGTTTTGGATTTATAACACCTAAACCTAATTTCTATATGGAATAACATGGTTGTCGTTTTGTGTATGTTAATATTTGAATGCAGGTCATCCTTGGGTGGAGGTGTGTAGTCAACAAGACTTCCAAGCACGAGGGGATCATCACTAGACGCATAGTAGATGTATAGTTACCCGATATCCCTCATATTTTCTTTTTTTATATGAGTTTTGGTATGTTTGGGGTAGTATAGAGAAGTAGTTGACTTTTAGACGTTTAATTGATCTGCCTACATTCTGAACCCTGTTGTAGTCATAGGGGGGTTTTTCCCGCTAGAAATCCATTCCCCACTAATCACCATTGGAAGAAGGAAAAGTATTTGACTATGTTGAATGGGAACCTCTAGAGTGCATGTTCAATCCCTACCCCTTTTTAGATATATCAAAGAGTGAGAAGCTATTAAGCAAAGTAGAGTAGAGATGGGTTTAAAGATGGAGTTTTTTTGGGACAATGGGTTGATAATACTCACCTTCTTTGTCATGGATTTTTATCTTTCATGAATGCTTTTAAGTATTAAAAAATTAAATTTTAAATAAACTAGTGGCACGAGTTATAATCTATCAAAGTTCCTCTAATAGTGTTAAGCATTAACATTGGCCGTCTGTCAAATAATTCCCTTAGTGGCATCATTTCTTTTGCAAGAAAAAAATGTATTTTTCATTTAAGGAGAATAAAAAATACATTCCACATGGTCCATGATGCACAATTGTCAAAGTTTGTGTTATTATACGTACATATCATTGAACTGCCTACAATTCTACCCATATTCATTAGAAAGTTAATCCTGAAATTGACATGTCCAAAGGACTTACATTACATTTCATCAAAACACCTATCAAGTAACCAAATCAAAGCGTGTCAAAAAAATTACATTGAAACCCACTGAAAAAAAGTAAAGCTCAAAAACATTAGTGGACTTGGAGGAGACCGAAAGTCCCTCTTCATATTCATATTCGATGATTTGATTTTCCATTAACTATAAACCATATTTAGAAAGTATCAGCCTAGACATTGAGCTCCATGCAGACATGCTTGAAATATACCTCCTGAAACTACCTTGAAATCGCCTTCAAATGCTTAGCCAATGGGGATAAATCAATAATATAGACATGGTGCTGATCCTGCATCCAATTTATAGTTAGATTTGAGTCCCCAAAAATATGAAGCTTTAAAATCCATTTGTTAAGTGCAGTTTTCATAAGGAAAAGTAAAGTCTTGAATTCCCAATCATTATTTGTTCATTTTCCCAGATTGACCTTTGCAGTGAAGACATGAGAATATGATACAAATAACAAACCCCAAACCACATGTTTTCCCTGGCCCTTGACATGCTCCGTCAAATAAACTCTAAGCATAAGACCTATCCACCAAAAGTGCTCCCACAACCCTATGCTCTTTTATACTCACATTAGGTTTGTAAATTGATAACATAGAGAGTACCTAGGTAAAAATTTAAAAATATGGGATTAGTTTATATTCAAATAAACTAGAGTCGCAAAACAACCATCCCCAAGTGACTAAGAAGGGAATTGCCCTAAAAGGATTCAACTATCTTCTTATAAACCATTATTGGAAATTCATATCCATAATATCTTTACACCATGAATTCTGAAAACCCAACAAAGTCTCCAAATCCTTCCAAACCTGCATAGAGAATGGACGAGACAATAAAAGATGAGTGGTAGTCTCCCCATTTGATTTACACAATGAACACCTTCCAAGTCCAATCTCGTTCCTCTTTTGAAGCATTTCCCAAGTCGATACTCTATTATTCATAATCAACCACATGAATAGTGTACTTTTAGGTGGAGCCTTAACCTTCCACAATTTTGATCACCACCATATGATCTCAACAAGGTTGAGGGATTGCAAAGATAGATAGTCAAACTTGACAGTGTAATCATCCCCAGTCTTCATTTCCCACACTAACTCGTCAGGATCCCAATTCAACCTTATATGGGATCTTCTTAGTTTAATAACAAAGGACTCCCATCCTTGACTCATCTCATCATTCAGCCCTAATTCCTAAGCTAGCAACCAACCTTGGGACCATAGGGTAGTTTCAATTGGATTGTTGACCATATTTAATGTGCACCTCCCCAAATCCTACAAAGTTAAGACCAAATTTTCAGTAAGAAATACTTTTTGGCCACATCCCATGGTTTCATTAGTCGCTATCCTCACCCATGCACCATTGCCAACCCTCCATACCAAGTACTCACCAATCACATGGAAGTCTAATGTCGTGGATTTCCATTGATTTGAGACATTTTGGATACCTTTTCTCTCCATTCTCACCTAATCTAAAAGTGATTTTGGTGCAATGTATTTATGTATGATGATCCTCCTCCAAATACTAACTTTTGTAAGTAAATTCCATGGGTAATTTTCAGCTAAGGACCGATTAAACAAGTGAATATATTTGAGCCCCCATCCCACCTTAGATTTAGGTGTAGCTATTAACTTCCATGTGGTCATCTGAGATCAATTGTACTCACTACTACCTTTCCATACAAATTTAAAACAACATTTCCTTATAATTTCCAAAACCCCCTTTGGGATGTGGGCTAAAGTGTGCGAGAAGATTGGAATTTCCTCTGATACAATTTTTACAAGAAATAAATTTCCCCTCCCTAGAGAGCCACCTATTGCACCAGAAATAAATGTGATATTTGATCCTTGTTAAAAGCCATCCCTAATCAAATTTACTATAATTTTTAGGTTTTAGAGTGAAACCAAGGTATTTTCCCCCTTCATTAATACCAAGATGTTGAAAAGGAAATAGTCTTTCCATCCTAGTATTCTGAGTGTCATCCAAGCTAGATGTGAACAAAGTAGATTTATTTTCATTAATCTCCATACCAGTAGTAGCACAATAGATTTGTAAAATATCCTTGAAAATATGACCTTCACCATCATTATTGAAACATAAAAGATGTACATCATCAAAAAAAATGAGATGTGTTAAGTATTCATTCCTCCCCACCTTAATGCCCAAAATTTGCCTTTGTCTCTTAGCAACCTCAATCAACCTACTAAGTCCTTCTACCACCAACAAGAAGAGGTATGGGGACAAAGGGTAGCCCTTCCTAAGCCCTATGGAAGGCTTAAATAAAGAAGAGGTAGACCCATTTATCAACATAACAAAGAAAGTAGAAGACACATTGAACATACCCCATCCCATTTGAGGCCCATTACTTGTGGAAAAACACATAAATTTGAAATTTCCTGCTAACTAATCATGTAGCTTACTAGCTACAAGAATCACACAGAGATTTAACCATTTTTCTATTATTGATTTAAATGCAACTATAACATGTTGAAATAAACATGAGTGCATCTAATTAAGTCCATACACAATATCATGTAAACCATTCACTTACACGGAGTTAACAAATACCAGTTTAACTCATAAATAACATAGATAAACACTTATATTTTCAGAATGGTTGTGCAACCAACTTCTTGGGACAGATGTTCCACCCAACCATAGACTTGTTATTATAGATCTCAAGAACAAGTCACCCCCGAGCTGGGGTTAGGAATCCACAAAATAGGGTATCTCTCACAATCCACTCACAACTCAAATATCCCACAAAGGAATGTACCCCTTCACCACTCTCAGTCCATCAAGTGTCCCATTCGCTTATCAGGGTCTCTTTGGCATAGGTAACCAATAATCTCACTAGTAAGAAAAATTACTAGTAAAATAACAACAATCACTTGTTGTTACAATGAAACTCACACAAGAGTTCACTCTTCAGGCCTAATGACTTGCTTCTTTTGTCTTCAATAGCTCAAAAAATGCTCCAAAATTCACCATCCATTCTTGTTATAGCTCCAAAGCTATTTTTTCCTTTATTCCCTCCCCTGCTCATGCAAAAAACATGATTGTCCAAAACTGCATGTTCTCCCCATGCAAATTTCCTCTCTTTTCCCCAAGCAAGTTGACTCGCACTCTCCCCAATGTTGATTTCACTTCAACCCCATGCTCCCTGTTGACACTCGAAACTGAAATGGGCTGCAACAAATCAATCCCGAGGCAACCTCAAACCACTTTGGATTGGGAGTTGCCCCTTCCAACCCGAGAGGGATCTCTCGAACAATGTCACAATAGGAATTTAAGTAGCATGAAAAAGGTGGGCATATTTACGGGTAAATGATGGTCTTAGATTTTTGGAGTTTGGGTGTTAAACCAGGGGAAAATGTCCATTGGGCATGGATTCAAATGAAAACTGAGAAAAGGGACAATAGCAGAGATCGAATAGCTTGCGGAAAGTGAGGCAAAGTAAGTCTATCTTTCAGCGCTTTGATAAATCATGATGCGGTAGGGGAAAGAAAAAGGGAAGGCCGACATAGCAAAGGATACATGCAGAGTTCTGAAAATGCAGATTGGTCTTACACAACTGATAGCTGGTGCAGAGGAAAGGCAATAAACATTTGTAGAAAACCCAAACCCTTTCGTTACAGTAGTGGTCGTACTAAAGTGTAACGAAGCCCATCAGTTATAGGAAAACAAAATGTAATGCAGTCGTAATGGATTAAGGAAGACATAAGGCTATGGTAAAACATTTCAGCTACGAGTAAGGAAACACATATATGAAATCCAAACAGTTTTGACACATCTGAAAGAGAAGAGAAACATGCTGAAAGAAATCGACTGTGATGAATCTCACAGTCGCAAGTAAACATCTTTTTTATTACTCCAATAATGGTTTACACAATAACTCAACTATTACAATGAATCTCTCTTGACAGAGATTTTTCTCCCAGTCCTGCGCTCATGCGCCCCCCTCTCTTTTTTCTGCTACACACATCAGTCTTTTAAACAAAAAAAAATAAAAACTCTTGGTGTTCCAGGAATCTGGAACGGTTCCTCTTCGTGGAAACTGCAAATGCCAAGTGCGTCTGCCAAATGCTCTGCTGCTACCTGAATTGTCGGTTATATCCATCAGTCATACTCCCAATACGTCACATAAAAAGGAATATGAAACAATTTGCATGCCAGGCACAATACCAAGAGCCATTCTGCTACCCGCTGCAAAACCTTGTTCCTAGCTATATAGCACCATTGCTGCAACTATCGGGAGAATTTTACTGTAGAACGCAGGCATCAGGACTCAAATTGAACTAAAAATATATGCTGCAACAACTCAATTACTTAGATCATATCTGCCACATTCATGGGCATTTCATCTATCTGGGTACTGTAGTACTGCTTAATATCTCTTAAAATCCTTATATCATCATTTCAGACAAAGTTTATTGCAACACCCTTCGACCAAAACGACCTGAGCGACCAGTTCTATGAATGTAAAGCTCACGATTGTTGGGAAGGTCATAGTTTATCACCAAGGAAACCCGCTGAAAATCAAGACCACGAGCCTAAACGTCTGTTGTGATTAGGACACAAAATTATGCCATAATTGCATCGTGTTCACTCTGTGAGTCAGTCTGCGGTTATTGATACAGAATTTCCAGTCGCCTGTTCCAGGTATGCGGCTCAGGATCTGTCTAAAAGGCTCTTGCGCGATCGGGAACAAAATTCCCACGAGGATACTGAATGTCCTGTTCAGGTCCATCTTCAACGAACTTGTTGAGTAGACGCGCTGTTTGATAAATTCTGAAACCTCAGCGGGATTCGAACTGGATATTGTTGTAGTCTCGTCAGTGAGACCAAATCTCTCGCCGAAATATTCTTCTCCGATGATGTCCGTGGCGACTCTCAGGAGAAGCTCTGAGAAGTCGATGTCGTCGGTTTCTTCTTTGGCTGCTAATTTTCTCTTCAAAACACAGACGACACGTTCCATCATAGGAAGCAAATTCGATATCCGCCCCGTCTGATATAGAGGCTGAATGGCCCCGTGCATGGAGCACCATCTCGAGTCCCTGGTGAAAAACAGACCCTTCTGGTGGAGAGGAAAATAAGCGATGGGAGGTGGGATGCTTCTGTTTGAGAACTATTTGAATTTCTTAATACCCACCTCGCGGCACAGATCTGTGTCTGCGATGATCACCAATGGCTGCCTTCCAATGTTGAATCTGTAGATGGGGCCATATTTGCAGACCAACTGAATGAAGACCTCGGGTCCATGCTTTGCAAGCAGAGGCAAGTGGCCGAGGATCCAAAACGCTGGAGGACTGGGAACCCTTCACACTTTCCAAGTGGGTATAGCTAGATAGATCCATGCTGTGATTGATGCAGCTGCTAGAATGAACACGCAGATAAAAATGGTCGTAGTATTCATAAATTGGTCTTGGGTGGATATGAATCTATCCATTTCAGTTTAAAAAATAGTGAAAAGTACGCATACAGACGCCATGTCCGCACTGGGCAAAAAACATAAATCCTTTTGAGAAGCATTCAAACATGCCCCCAACTCACCTGATATGCCTCCTGTTGCCATTGATAGCTCCGAGAGAGCGTGGGTTCAAATTTTTGAGGTCATAGTTCACGGAGTAAGGAAATCCTGAGAAGGTCGATTAAAAACGGGCACTGTTTTCACAGAGATATCGCAACTGTTGCTGACCCGTTCTGTCACTCGAGCCTCGTCGGCAACTCCGTCGCGCCTTAGACTATAGCCAACGGTCACACTTCCGTTTTCATTTCCACGGATATTATTAACGTCGATGCCTCCAGGAGGAATCTTTGGCATTGCCAAACCACAGATCCTGCGAGATTTCTCCTATGCAACAACCTTCTGGATACCCTACTGTTACTCAGTAACGCTTCTGCCATCTGCCTGTCTACCAGTCTGCGGTGTTCTCGTCCTCTTTTTTCGCCGGACAATCCTTTCGAGGATCATTGATGTGTGTTTGGCCAAGCAATTCCTGTCCATCTGCTTCCACTGCCATGAACATGAGCAGAAATACTCCAAAGAGGGTCCCCCGTTTCTTTGGAATGCTCGCGCCGATGGAATCAAGAACACTGTCAGTATAATTTGAGCACGGGAACGACGCGATCCTATCTATTCCTTTCTAGAATAAATCCAGTTTGTTGATCCATGAGGATGGAACGTCTCTGGAAGCAATGAGAACCAGGTCTGCATCCACATCGAGATGACAGAGGGACCGTAAAACTCGTAGTCTCTCGGCGTTCCCATGTACATCATTGTCGCGTAGGCGTTTCTTCCAGGTGGCATCGCCGCATTCACAGTAGCCCATGCGTGAATTATCGCTAACATGCATATAAGTAATAATGCATTGCCGGAATTGACCCTCCAACCCGCTGAAGCCATAATCATTGCTATAGATACTCCACTGCACCTGCTCCCGATATGAGATATGAGCTATCCTGGCTGCCACCTCAGTTTGAATCCTGGGATCGACAATATATGGAATATATATGATATCAACCCGGAAACCCCTTTCGGCACACAACAACCCCATACTGCTAGATCACAGTATTGAGAAACACCTCACATCATCACGAGAGCCGAGTTTAATCTACGCGCATAGATTTTCATTAACTCCTTCGATCAACCAAAACACAGTCTCAAGCCATTGATATTCACCAATTTTGTATGTTTATGTAAAAGAAAATTTCTGCCAGCGGTCACCAACCACTACTCCTCGCATCGGAGGCAACTGATAGTTCTTCTGTCATTAATGTACGTTGGTGAGCCTAATTTACTTCATCAAATCTCGAATTTCCAAGATCTTTGCAATCAACCTGATCTTGAGACTGGATTTTGAAGTACTGATCGACGTCGACCCATAAAATCGCTGGTGCACTAAATTGGGAGAGGGAATTATGTGCTGGGTACGACTCAACTCCTGGATAAACATTACTAAAATCAGCTGTATTTGAATAGGAACGCCTACGGCTCCATGCAGTTTTTACAGAAGATGTCATGAACGACAAATTGTCGATCATCATCTCATTCTAATTTTCATTAATGATATGGCCATCATTTTCATTTTTTCCTTTCAATGAGTCACTGCTCTCAACAAGAGCTGGAATGGTGACTGTATGGCCAAGACCATAATTGGTAGATCCAGACGCTTCATGCGGTGACAATGTGGTCCACGGGTCTCGCAATTGATCGTATCCCGACGATTTTGCAGTTTTATATGTATGGCCTTGCGCTTGCAGAGTGCAGCTCTCATTGGTGTGAACAGAAGTAGAATCAATCCACAACTGAGAACAAGAAATTTGCTGGTTGTTGGTGGGGTCGACATCAATTGCAATGAACTCATTATTTCTCTCTTGAACTTGCTCATGTTTTAAATCCAGTACGTCCTGAGAGTGTCGATTTTCTGTAGAGGTAACTACATTAAAGATGTTATTAAGTGACTGCAAGTGCCCGTCAGGCAGAACACCCATCGGCTTGGCAGAGTGAAATGACGTATAAGGGTCATGAGAATGCGCGGACACTGAATTTGTATTGTATGTATGATCAGATTGCGAGGAGATATTCCATTTTGTGTTGTTGAAAAAAGAGAAGAACCAAGTTCACGAAGTTCACCATAGATTGTCACCAAGCTTGCCAATTCTAGCTCAAGGAAGGAAGGTGCCACAACCTATTACCACTCGTGGCTTTATTGAATAACCTGATGCAATCTCACTTCCGGAGGACAAGTATAAGACATCCTCTACCAATGATCCAGAAGTTGATGTGTTGTCAGATAGATATTCAACAATATAAGGACATGCCTGTCTCTTCGTTTTGAAATTATGGCGTAATGCACATAAGTTGTTGGTGCAAGAAAAATGTTTTCTGGTACTAGATGCAGCAGGGCTGTACACGCTTAGATCTCTATCCTGCATAATCAAATGCCCCAAAAACCAGAGAGTTCTAGACCATATATTGGGGCAGAAGTAGGTGCACATTGTATACAGTCACAAGGAACCCAAAAAAGATCACTTCCAATATAAACTTTCTATCAAACACTTCTTTTGCATCCTCTGTGCTCCCAATGCATCGATGACATTCCCAATGACAACAACCCCTTGTTAATGTGAATAAATGAGGACCGATTTGTACTTTGGGAAACATAGTCAAATTTAACATCTGTTACAACACCCCCAATAACTATGGAATGTGACTTCTCACACCCACCCTCTTACATGTATTCATTGATTGGGATCTCATACACTCAAACTATAAATTGAAGGTTGTCCCCAATGATAATAAAATCCAGGAATGTGGATTTGTATTAATACCCATAAATAATTTCCCCCTTTGAACCCTCTTAGACAATCCCTTCTCTTGTGGAAAATTTATCCCCCATCTATGTCCATGTTCCCCAACAGCTGGCATGAAATTTTATTTATTAAAAATTAGAAATGCAAATTGCATATTACATCACTTGGCCATAGCCACATTTCATATCTACATTATGCATTTATTAAACTGTGGATTACAATGGGGATGTTATAATCACCCTCCCCTACAATTGTGCATTGTCCTCGGTGCACAACACTGTGTCGATATAGATGTAAAAATTTACATCATAATATACAAAAAACAAAAATATGCAATCTGTTTACCCTCCAACAATAATTCCAACCATAATGCCTTGTTCCTCTCAACCTATTGACCCAAGGAATGTGCCCCTTTCACTACTCTTAGTCCATCGGCATGCACCATTCTTTTATCAGGGTTGTTAGCGCAGATGACCAAGAACTATGAGATGTGGTTCTAGAACTCCAGCTACCCAAAATGGAGTCTTGCATTTTTAGCTTAAGTTTTCTTCAAAATTGACAAAAATTTGTGGGTAATCCTCTTGCATAGTTTCTTCCTATTTCCATGTTGCGTCTTCAGGACCGTAACAAGTCCATTGAACCTTTACCAGGGCTACATCTTCGTTCCTTGGCATGTTGAATTTATAGTCTAGGATGCATACTAGTTCCACCCAGAAATCCCCTTTGTGTTCCACCTAGATCACAATCCAATCAATTATGTAGTTAGGGTTAGGCACACATTTCCTTAATAATGACACATGAAATACATTACACACTCTCATGGATGCATAAATTATAGCATGTATTGATCCAAATTTTATGAGAAGAACGAAATGAATACAGATTATTAACAGGTGCTTAACACAAAATAACAGAGATACAATAAAATTGGTTTTCTATTCAATAACGAAATAAGCTGAAACTGTAAAATGCAGCAGAAACAAGCTTCCTGGAATGGTGGCGGCTTATCTCTGAGAAGAGATGTGACAACAATGCACATTCGCAAGAAGAAGGTTACAATGAGGCTTTGAAGGAATTTTTACAATAAGAAAGAATTCCAAAAACCCCAGACATCCAAAAACCTAACCCTAGGAGATGAAGCACCAAAAGTCATGTGGGCCCCGTTTGGGTAAGTTAGTACATCAACTTCCCGAGGTCGTAACTTTTGCATACGATCTCCGTTTTAGGCGTGTGAAAGCCTGTTGGAAAGGTATTGTCGAGGAGATTCATTTTGGGGGCTCAATGATGCCTTTGACTATCATTGAGGAGCTCGATCCTGAAAAACCTTCATTTAGGCCCTCAAAATGACCCTAGAAGTTAAAAATGCTAAAAATAGTAAATTGCCAAAATTGTCAGAAAACTGTTTTGAGCCAGTTGGAAAAGGTGGGTGGCCACCGATATCAATATAGATCAATCCTCCCTCCTTAGGAAGCAATGGTCTCCATTGCGTTGAGGTCCCCCATCAAATGAGGAAATTTCTACTGAATTTGGCCTCGGGTGAGCCACTTGCCTTGGTGCAGGAGCTGCCCTGCTTTGACGATTCGATAAAGCTGGATCCTTTGTTGTCGAGTGCCCTTGATCTCCCTGTCCACAATTTGATCATTGGATGTATGTTGTAGGCAGTCGGGGTTTATCTCTATTGGTGTTAGTTGTTCTGCAACTTATGAGGTGTCCAATAATGGTGGGAAATAAGGGCGAAGGAGATCCACGTTGAACACTGGGTGCAGACTAAGGAAAGGAGGAATGTTGAGCTCAAAAGAATTATCCCCCACATCCTTGGTGATATTTTATGGCCCATAATGGAGTGGGCGAAGGTTCTGATGGGGTCCTGTAAGGCGTTCTTTCTGCAAGTTCAACCAAACTTTGTCGTCCAAATGAAGCTTATGTGGCACCCGATGTTGATCATGGCACTGTTTGTACTTGTCATTAGACTTTTGTAGGATATCCTGAACCTGTTGGCGGATGTGCTGGATCCGCTCAATGAAATAAGTGGCTTTGTCAGCTTCAGTTGGAGTAGGAGATGATTCGGTCTAGGTGACCGCAAGGGGAAGTGCAACATCTATGGGTCCCAATGGTTGGAATCCCAACTCCACTTGAAATGGGTTGTGGCCAGTTGAGCTATGCAGGGCTCGATTTTAGAAATGCTAGACATTGGGAAGCCTCTCATCCCATGTGCGAGGGTTCTTTGAATTATACATGTGAAGGATATGCATAATCATTCGATTTACAACCTCGGCTTGGCCATATGTCTGGGGGTGGATGGCCATGGATTTGGTGAACTTGGTGTCCAGCAGTGACCAGAGGCTCGACTAGAATGTGCTGAGAAATCGACTATCCCAATCTGAGACAATGGTTTGTGGGATTCCAAAATGTACCCAGACTCGTTCAAAGAAGAGCTTGGCAGTGGTCTCTGCTGTGATGCTCTTCTTGCAGGCAACCAAAATCGCCATCTTAGAAAAGCGATCAACAACCAGAAAACACAGTCATTTCCCCGCTTGGTGGATGGGAGGCTCGACATGTAGTCCATTGAGATGGATTCCCATGGCCTGTCAGGAGTAGGAAGAGGGGTGTATAGGCCTTGTTTCTTAGTGGTCGGTTTGGCAATAGCGCAGGCAGTGCAGGACCTGATATACTTGCTGACCTCCTGTCGAAGTGTCATCCAGTAGACATGTTTCTGTAGCATCACCACTATCTTTTCAATGCCGAAGTGTCCTGCCACTCGACTGTGGTGGGATTCCCAAATCAGCTTCGCTCGCTGACTTGATGGAACACATATATGGCCCAAATAACACAACAACCCATCCTAAAGATGGAAATTATCGACAATTGCGTTTGCACCCAACATTTGGTAGGTGGTGGCGAAGTCAGGGTCTGTCTCATAGAGTTGGGGCCATCTAGATGTCTAATGGATGCAAGAGTCTAGCACCCTAGTGAGTGTCGCTACTGGCGGTCTGTTGAGGCAATCAACGACGTGATTGGTGCTTCATGTTTTATACTTGATGTTGAGGTGGAATTACTACAACTATGTGGACCACTTTTGATGGCGGCCATTCTATAATTTTCCCTATGTCTGCATGAATTGCAGTGGCTTATGATCAGTGTGGGTGACTATCTCATTCCCAAGAATGTAATGTCTCCACTGGCGGCATGCTTGCACAATGGAGTACATTTCTTTGTCGTAAGTAGGGTACTTACGGAAAGTATCTGACAGTGTCTCACTATTATAGGCCATGGGGTGGCCGTTCTGATTGAGAACGACACCCACAACATAGTATGAAGCATCTGTCTCGATCTCAAAAGGATGTTGCAGTGGTAGTGAAGGTATTGGGGCTGAGCACAAGTCCTGCTTCAAGTCATCGAATGCTTGTTGTTGGGACCATCCCCATGAAAATTTCAGCTTACCACCAACCCTGTTTATTTGGCTGAGGGCCCATGCAATATGGGAGAAACCCAACACAAACCTGTAGTAGAAATTGGCAAGGCCCAAGAAGATCCGAAGCTCAGTGAGTGTTGTTGGGGCTGGCCAGTCACAGATGACTTGGATCTTGGCTGGATCCACATGTACGCCATGATGATCAATGATGTAGCCCAGGTAATGGACCCTGTCCATGTCGAAGGAGCATTTTTACAAGTTGGTATATAGCTTGTGCTGCCACAGGGTGTGCAGAACCTGCTGAATATGATGCAAGTGTTCGGCCCAAGTCTTGATGTAAATTAGAATGTCATCCAGATACACCACTACAAAAGTATTGGTGAATGGTCCTAGGATATCGTCCATCATCCTCATGAAAGTGGCTAGAGAATTTGTCAAACCAAAGGGGATGACCAACCATTCAAAAAGGCCTTCCTTTGATTTGAAGGCGGTCTTCCATACATCTGTCTGTTCTATCGAGACCTGGTGGTAGCTAGACTTCAGATCAATCATACTGAAGTATTTGCCCCCCGTGAGTTGATCAAGGAGGTCATCGATTCAGGGAATCGGGTATCGGTTTCTGACTGTGATTTTATTCAGAGCTCGGTAATCAATACAGAGTTGCCAGGTCCCATCTTTCTTTTGTACCAGGACTATTGGGCTCCCGCAAGGTGATGAGCTGGGGTGGTTGTGACCCTTGTGGAGCAGTTCTTGGATCTGTCGCTTGATCTCCTCATTCTCTAACAAAGAGCGATGATAGACTGGCCTATTGGGTAGCAGTGCACTATGGGTCAGATCGATGGGGTGCTTGACCTGACAGTGCAGAGGTACCCCTGTAGGTGAGGAGAAGATATCCAAGTATTCTTCCACGACCTTATCTACTTGCTTCTGCTGTGTGGAGAGGTCGACCACATATACCCTAGATGTGGCTGTGATATTTCGCTTATTCTGAGAGTGAATCACAAAGAAGACAAACTTCCCCGTATGAGAGATGACCTTCCTACATTTCTTAGCAGAGATCAAGGAAATAGCACTAGGTCGGACTACCTCGGGTATCCTATACAATTTCCTGTTCAAAGTAATAATAACACTACGGGGCCTAGACTCATATACAACATGACGTTTCCATAAATAAGGTTGACCCAAAAGAACATCAAAAACTTCGAGAGGAGCAACATCACACAATACCTCTTCTTTGAAGGGCTTGATGACGTACGATAGTCGATACTATTGGCTGACGCGGAGATTGCTTCCTTAATAGAGCCATCCAATGGTGTACGGTTGTGGGTGCGGAATTGTTGGCAAGGCCAACCACTTGATGACCTCTACTGAGATGAGGTTCTTCTCGCTACCGCTATCAACGATGAAGTGCAGCGGGGTGCCTTTTACCCACATTTGTGAATGGAAGAGGTGCTCTCCTTCTTCTGGCTCGTCTGGTTCACCAGGTTGGAGCTTGGTGGTAGAAACAGTGGCACTGGGTTCCGTGTCAATGATCCGTCTTCCCTTTTCTGGTTCTGGCTCAGAGTCATAATCTGCATCTGATTCAGAGGCTTTCACTTTGGCCACTAATGACTGCTTTGAGTGAAAATCAACAGTATTATGCCAAGGGCTCTTATGGAAGTCGCACCACTTCTCGGTATCTTTATTTGTCTTTCTGATGACCTTCTTTGCTTGCGGCTTGGATTGGTTGTACTGATACTGTCCATATTTTCTCTGTCCTTTGTTTTGTTGGTTCAGACCGCCCTTTCCTAGATTTTGTTGTGAGGGGTTCCCAGGCCCAAATTGCCGTGTCTTTTGTTTGAGCTTCTGCTCGATTTTGACGGCATATCGGTAGGCCACGCCCAAGGATGAGATGTCCAGAAATTCCATTTCAGTCTGGATGTATCTATGCAGAGCACTGCGATACTTGAGAACCATATGTCACTCCAAATCTTTGATACCCAACTTGGTACGGAAGGTATGGAAGATATTTGTGAAATCTGGCACTGCTTGGTCTCTTTCTTGCCGCAGTGTAGTCCATTTGATATACAGGTCGTCATAACTTCTGACAGGGTAATACCCTTCTAGTAGATTCAACCACTTGTCCACAACATCTGTGTCTATCTGACCTTCAAATATATGAATATCTAAGTTTATTTGTACATTGAAGGGGGCGACGCCTCTGTTCGAAGAAGATGCATCGCCTGTTGGTAGCCGCCGAAGGATTTGCGCGAAACTATCCATCATCTCGTTCCTCTGTTGCGTTGCCTGAGGGCTTCCTCAATCAACAGTTTGAAATGATCTCTTGTCCCATCATATTTCTTTTCTCTTTCCATGGGAGGCCGCTTGGGCGTGCGATAGATTCTTTCCTCAAGAGAAACAAGCTCGAGACCCAACTCTTTGTACTCCAACCTCTTTGGGGACATGTACTAAGACACCAAGGAGCAGACCGCTCTGATACCACTGATCCAGATTTTATGAGAAGAACAAAATGAAAACAAATTATTAACAGGTTCTTAACACAAAATAACACAGATACAATAAAACTGGTTTTCTATTCAATAACGAAATAAGCTAAAACTGTAAAATGCAGCGGAAACAAGCTTGCTGGAATGGTGGCGGCTTATCTATGAGAAGAGATATGACGGAAGCACACATTCACAAGAAGAAGGTTACAATGAGGCTCTGAAGACATTTTTACAATAAGCAAGAATAAAAAAAACCCTAGACATCCAAAAACCTAACCCTAGGAGATGAAGCGCCAAAAGTCATGTGGGCCCCGTTTGGGTAAGTTAATACATCAAATTCCGGGGTCGTAACTTTTGCACACGATCCCCATTTTAGGCATGTGATAGCCTGTTGGAAAGGTATCATTGAGGATATTCATTTTGGGGGCTCAAGCATGCCTTTGACTATCATTGAGGAGCTCGATCCCAAAAAACCTTCATTTAGGCTGTCAAAATGGCCCCGGAAGTTAAAACTGCTAAAAATAGTAAATTGCCAAAATTGTCAGAAAACTGTTTTGAGTCAGTTGGAAAAGGTGGGTGGCCACTGATATCCATCTGGATCAATCCTCCCTCCTTAGGAAGCAATGGTATCCATTTCATTGAGGTCACCGATTAGATGAGGAAATTTTTGCTGAATTTAGCCCTGGTTTAGCCACTGGCCTTGGTGTAGGAGATGCCCTGCTTTGACGACTCGATAAAGTTGGATCCTTTGTTGTCGAGTGCCCTTGATCTGTCTATCCACAATCTGATCATTGGATGCCTTTTCTAGGTAGTTGGGGTTGAGCTCTGTTGGTGTCAGTTGTTCTACTACTTCTGAGGTGTCCAATAATGGTGGGAAATAAGGGTGAAGGAGATCCACGTTGAACACTGGGTGCAGACCAAGGAAAGGAGGAATGTTGAGCTCAAAAGAATTATCCCCCATGGCCTTGGTGATAGTTTACGACCCATAACGGAGTGGGTGAAGCTTTCTATGGGGTCCTGTAAGGCATTCTTTCTGCAAGTGCAACCAAACTTTGTCGCCCACCTGAAACTTATGCGACACCCGATGTTGATCATGGCACTGTTTGTACTTGTCATTGGACTTCTGTAGGATATCCTAAACCTGTTGACATATGTGCTGGATCCGCTCAATGAACCACATGGCTTGTCATCTTCAGTTGGAGTATGAGTTGAGTCGGTCGAGGTGACCGCAAGGGGAAGTGCAACATCTATGGGTCCCAATGGTTGGAATCCCAACCCCACTTAAAAGGGGCTGTGGCCGGTTGAGCTATGCAGGGCTCGGTTGTAGCCATGATGGACATAGAGAAGGATCTCATCCCATGTGTGAGGGTGATTTGAATTATACATGTGAAGGATATGCATAATCATTCGATTTACAACCTCGGTTTGGCCATTTGTCTGGGGGTGGAAGGCTGTGGATTTGGTGATCGTGGTGTCCAGTAGTGACCAGAGGCTTGACCAGAATGTGATAAGAAATCGACTATCTCGATCTGAGACAATGGTTTGTAGAATTCCAAAATGTATTCAGAATCGTTTAAAGAAGAGCTTGGCAGTGGCCTCTGCTGTGATGCTCTTCTTGCAGGCAACAAGAATCACCATCTTAGAAAAGCGATAAAAAACCACAAAAACACATTCATTTCCCTGCTTGGTGGACGGGAGGCCCGACATGTAGTCCATTGAGATGGATTCCCATGGTCTGTCAGTAGTAGGAAGAGGGGTGTATAGGCCCTGTTTCTTAGTGGTCGGTTTGGCAATAGCGCAGGCAATGCAGGACCTGATATACTTGCTGACCTCTTGTCGAAGTTTCACCCAATAGAAATGTTTCTTTAGCATCTCCACTGTCTTTTAACCACCGAAGTGTCCTGCCACCCGACTGTATTGGGATTTCCAAATCAGCTTCGCTCGGTCACTTGATGGAACATAGATATGGCCCAGACGACACAACAACCCATCCTGAAGATGGAAATTATCGACAACTGCATTTGCACCCAACATTTGGTAGGTGGTGGTGAAGTCAGGGTATGTCTCATAGAGTTGGGGCCATCTAGATGTCTCATTGCCACAAGAGTCTAGCACCGTGGTGAGTGCTGCGACTGGCGGTCTGCTGAGGCAATCAATGATGCGATTGGTGCTTCCTATTTTATACTTGATGTTGAGGTGGAATTGATGCAAGTATATGGACCACTTTTGATGGCGGTCATTCTTCAATTTTCCCTGTGTCTGCATGAATTGCAGTGGCTTATGATCAGTGTGGATGACCGTCTCCTTCCCAAGAATGTAATGTCTCCACTGGTGGCATGTTTGCACAATGGAGTACATTTCTTTGTTATAAGTAGGGTACTTACAAATAGTATCCGACAGTCTCACTATGATAGGCCATGGGGTGGATGTGCTGAGTGAGAACGGCTCCCACAGCATAGTCTGAAGCATCTATCTCGATCTCAAAAGGATGCTGCAGGTCGGGTAGTGAAAGTACTGGGGATGAGCACAAGCGCTGCATCAAATCATCGAACGCTTGTTGTTGGGACCAACCCCACACAAATTTTTCCTTACCAAAACCCCTGTTTATTTGGCTGAGGGCCATGCAATATGAGAGAAACCCAACATGAACCTGCGGTAGAAATTTGCAAGGCCCAAGAAGCTTCGAAGCTCAGTCACTGTTGTTGGGGCTAGCCAGTCATGGATGACTTGGGTCTTGGCTGGATCCACATGTACGCCATGCTGAGAAATGATGTAGCCCAGGTAATGGACCCTGTCCATGCCAAAGGAGCATTTTTCTAAGTTGGCGTACAGATTGTGTTGCCGCAGGGTGTGCAGAACCTGCTGAATATGCTGCAAGTGTTCCACCCAAGTCTTGCTGTAATATAGAATGTCATCTAGATACACCACTACAAAAATATTGGTGAATGGTCGGAGGATATTTTCCATCATCCTCATGAAAGTGGCTGGAGCATTTGTCAAACCAAAGGGCATGACCAACCATTCAAAAAGGCCTTCCTTTGACTTGAAGACAGTCTTCCATACATCTATCTGTTCTATGAGGACCTGGTGGTAGACAGACTTCAGATCAATCTTACTGAAGTATTTTCCCCCCGTGAGTTGATCAAGGAGGTCATTGATTTGGGGAATCAGGTACCAGTTTTATGACTGTGATTTTATTCAGAGCCCAGCAATCAATACAGAGTCCCCAGGTCCTATCTTTCTTCTGTACCAGCACGATTAGGCTCCCGCAAGGTGATGAGCTGGGGCGGATGTGCCCCTTGTGGAGCAATTCTTGTATCTGTCGCTTGATCTCCTAATTCTATAACAAAGAGATACGATAGACTGGCCCATTGGGTAGCGGTGCGCCGGGGGTCAGATTGATGTGGTGCTTGACCTGGTAGTGGAGAGGTACCCCTGTATGTGAGGAGAAGATATCTGAGTATTCTTCCATGACCTTATCTACTTGCTTCTGCTATGTGGAGAGGTTGGCCGCAGAGACCCTGGATGTGGCTGTGATATTTTGCTTATTCTTAGAGTGAATCACGAAGAAGACAAAATTCCCCATATGAGAGATGACCTTCCTGCATTGCTTAGCAGAGATCAAGGAAATAAAACTAGGTGGGACTGCCTCAGGTATCCTGTTCAAAGTAATAATAACACTACGAGGCTTAGACTCATATACATCATGACATTTCCATAAATAAGGTTGGCCAAAAAGAAAATCACAAACTTTGAGAGGAGAAACATCATACAATACCTTGTCTTTGAAGGGCTTGATGTTGTACGACAGTTGACACTGTTGGCTGATGCAGAGATCACTTCCTTGGCGGAGCCATCCAATGGTGTACAATTGTGGGTGCAGTGTTTTTGGTAGGGCCAACCGCTTGATGACCTCTGCTGAGATGAGGTTCTTTTGGCTACCGCTATCAATGATGAAGTGCAGTGGGGTGCCTTTTACCTACATCTATGAATGGAAGAGGTGCTCTCCTTCTTCTGGCTCGTCTGGTTCACCAGGCTGGAGCTTGGTGATAACAACAGTGGCATTGGGTACCACGTCAATGATCCATATTTTCCTTTTTGATTATGGCTCAGAGTCATAATCTGCATCTGATTCAGAGGCTTTAACTTCAGCCACCAATGACTGCTTTGAGTGACAGTCAGCAGTGTTATGCCAAGGGCTCTTATGGAAGTTGCACCACTTCCCGATATCTTTCTTTGTCTTTCCGGTTTTTTTCTTTGCTTGCGGCTTGGACTAGTTGTCCTGATACTGTCCATATTTTCTCTGTCCATTGTTTGGTGGGTTGGGGCTACCCTTTCCTGGCTTTTGTTGTGTGGGGTTCCCAGGCCCAAATTGCCGCATCTTTTGTTTGAGCTTCTGCTCTATTTTGACGACATAACGGTAGGCCGCACCCAAGGATGAGATGTCTAGAAATTCAACATCGGTCTGGATGTATCTATGCAAAGAAAAGCGATACTTGAGCACCAGATGTCGCTCTGAATATTTGATACCCAAATTGGTGCGCAAGGTATGGAAGATATTTGTGAAATCTGGCACTGCTTGGTCTCTTTCTTGCCGCAGTGTGGTCCATTTGGTATATAGGTCGTCATAACTTTCGACAGGGTAGTATTGTTCCGTAATAGCATCCCTGAAGGATTCCTAGGCAGCTGTGAGTGAAAATAATGAGGTTTCCTCTGTTTCTTTTTGCGCACAGAAAGTTTCCCACCAATCGTTGACATGGGGAACGACTTTGAGGAGTGCAAAAGTACTCTTTTATTTATTCGAAAAGTTATGGATAGAAAAATACCCTTCTAGTAGATTCAACCACTTATCCACAACATCTGGGTCTATTTGACCTTCAAATATAGGAATATAGAAGTTTATTTGTACCTTGAAGGGGTCGACCCCTCTGTTCGAAGAAGATGAGTCGTGTGTTGGTAGACGCCGAAGGATTTGCGAGAAACTATCCATCATCTCGTTCCTCTGTTGCATGAGGGATTCCTCAATAAACAGTTTGAAAGGATCTCCTGTCCGATCATATTTCTTTTATCCTGCCATTGGAGGTCACTTGGGAGTGCGAGATCTTCTTTCCTCAAGAGAAATAAGCTCGAGACCCAACTCTTTGTACTTTGACCTCGTTGGGGACATGCATTAAGACGACAAGGAGTAGACCGCTTTGATACCACTGATCCAAATTTTATGAGAAGAACGAAATGAATACAGATTATTAATAGGTGCTTAACACAAAATAATAGAGATACAGTAAAACTGGTTTTCTATTCAATAACGAAATAAGATGAAACTATAAAATGCAGTGGAAACAAGCTTCCTGGAATGGTGGCGGCTTATCTTTGAGAAGAGATGTGACGAAAGCACACATTCGCAAGAAGAAGGTTACAATGAGGCTCTGAAGGCCTTTTTACAATAATAAAGAATGCCAAAAACCCTAGACATCCAAAAACCTAACCCTAGGAGATGAAGCGCCAAAAGTCATGTGGGCCCCATTTGGGTAAGTTAGTACATCAA
>ML784154.1:486416-498753 GCA_009831015.1 Picea engelmannii | reverse complement strand
CATAGAGGAGCTCGATCCCAAAAAACCTTCATTTAGGCCGTCAAAATGGCCCCAGAAGTTAAAACTGCTAAAAATAGTAAATTGCCAAAATTGTCAGAAAACTGTTTTGAGCCAGTTGGAAAAGGTGGGTGGCCATTGATAGCTATCTGGATCAATCCTCCCTCAGGATACAATGGTCTCCATTTTGTTGAGGTCCCCCATCAAATGAGGAAATTTCTGCTGAATTTGGCCCCGGGTGAGCCACTTGCCTTGGTGTAGGAGCTGCCCTTCTTTGACGACTTGATAAAGCTGGATCCTTTGTTGTCAAGTGCCCTTGATCTATCTGTCTACAATATGATCATTAGATGCCTGTTGTAGGCAATCGGGGTTGAGCTCTATTGGTGTCAGTTGTTCTACTACTTCTGAGGTGTCCAATAATGGTGGGAAATAAGGGCGAAGGAGATCCATGTTGAACACTGGGTGCAGACCAAGGAAAGGAGGAATGTTGAGCTCAAAATAATTATCCCCCACAACCTTGGTGATAGTGTACGACCCATAATGGAGTGGGCGAAGCTTCCGATGGGGTCCTGTAAGACATTCTTTCTGCAAGTGCAACCAAACTTTGTCGCCCACCTTAAACTTATGCGACACCCGATGTTGATCATGGCGTTGTTTGTACTTGTCATTGGACTTCTGTAGGATATCCTGGACCTGTTGGTGGATGTGTTGGATCCGCTCAATGAACCGGGTGGCTTTGTCAGCTTTAGTTGGAGCAGGAGATGAGTCGGTTGAGGTGACTGTAAGGGGAAGTGCAATATCAATGGGTCCCAATGGTTGGAATCCCAACGCCTTTTGAAAGGGGTTGTGGCCGGTTGAGCTATGTGTTAAAAAAACAGGACCGCGGAGCAATTAAATAAAACAAATGCGGAAAAAAAACATAGAAGATAAAAAATACAAGAGAGACACAGATTTACGTGGTTCACCCAGTGTGGGATACATCCACCAGAGAAATTGCTAGGTCCTTCCTTTATTATTGTCCAACAAATGAAGGGATACAACCTACAACAAAACCCATTGTAACTTCCTCTTCTTTCTCTCACAGTCTCCTCTCTCAGAATACAATATTCACCACTAACCATAGCCACAATACATTTCACTCATAAAAGAGGCTTGCCTTCTAGGGAAAAAAACCCTAACATAATCTCTATCATTAGATCTAGGACCTTATAATGAATGGTCCAGATTTACAATGAAATTACAATATACATTTACAAGACAATTTTTCCTTCAGGGGCTTCACCCTCGAACCCCTGCTTGCTGCCAGAACCCCCAGCCAGGGGGATATCCCCCCCCCGAACACGCAGAGGGGATACCCCCCCCCTCTGCACTCCTCCATGTGGAAGAGTTTACATACTTTTGGGGTGTAAATAATTCATGGGGTATAAACATGGTTGAAAGTAAAAGACCTCTGAATCAGGAAGATAATCAAGCTCCACAACCAACACTGTGTAGGGCTCAGTTGTAGCCATGATGGACATAGGGAAGGTTATCATCCCATGTGCGAAGGTGATTTGAATTTTACATTCGAAGGATATGGACAATCATTCGATTTACAACATCGGTTTGGCCATCTGTCTGGGGATGGAAGGCCATTGATTTGGTGATCTTGGTATTCAGCAGTGACCAGAGGCTCGACCAGAATGCACTGAGAAATCGACTATCCCGATCTGAGACAATGGTTTGTGGGATTCCAAAATGTACCCAGACTCATTCAAAGAAGATCTTGGTAGTGGCCTCTGCTATGATGCTCTTCTTGCAGACAACAAGAATCGCCATCTTAGAAAAGCGATCAACAACCACAAAAACATAGTCATTTCCTCGCTTGGTGGATGGGAGGCTCGACATGTAGTCCATTGAGATGGATTTCCATGTCCTGTCAGAAGTAGGAAGAGGGGTGTACATGCCCTGTTTCTTAGTGGTTGGTTTGGTAATAGCAAAGGCAGTGCACGACCTGATATACTTGCTGACCTCTTGTCGAAGTTTCGGAGAGTAGAAATGTTTCTATAACATCGCCACTATCTTTTCAATGCTGAAGTGTCCTTCCACCCGACTATAGTGGGCTTCTGAGATAATCTTCGCTCGCTCACTTGATGGAACACAGATATGGCCTAGACGACACAACAACCCATCCCGAAGATGGAAATTACCGACAACTGCGTTTGCAACCAACATTTGGAAGGTGGTGGCGAAGTCAGGGTTTGTTTCATAGATTTGGGGCCATCCAGATGTCTCATGGCTGCAAGAGTCTAACACCGTGGTGAGTGCCATGACTGGTGGTCTGCTGAGGCAATCGATGACGCGATTGGTGCTTCCTGTTTTATACATGATGTTGAGGTGGAATTGCTACAAGTATGTGGACCACTTTTGATGGTGGTCATTCTGCAATTTTACCTGTGTCTGCATGAACTGCAATGGCTTATGATCAATGTGGATGACTGTCTCCTTCCCAAGAATGTAATGTCTCCACTGGCGACATGCTTGCACAATGGAGTACATTTCTTTGTCATAAGTAGGGTACTTACGGACAGTATCTGACAATGTCTCACTATGATAGGCCACGAGGTGGCCGTGCTAAGTGAGAACAACGCCCACAACATAGTCTGAAGCATCTGTCTAGATCTCAAAAGGATGCTGCAGGTCTGGTAGTGAAAGTACTGGGGATGAGCACAAGTGCTTCTTCAAATCATTGAATTCTTCTTATTGGGACCGACCCCACGCAAATTTCTCCTTACCACCACCCCTGTTTATTTGGCTGAGGGCCCATGCAATATGGGAGAAACCCAACATGAACTTGCGGTAGAAATTGCCAAGGCCCAAGAAGCTCCAAAGCTTAGTGAGTGTTGTTGGGGCTGACCAATCACGAATGACTTGGATCTTGGATGGATCCACATGTATTCCATGCTGATCAATGATGTAGCCGTAGGGTGTGCAAAACCTACTGAATATGCTGCAAGTGTTCAGCCCAAGTCTTGCTGTAAATTAGAATGTCATCCAGATACTCCACTACAAAAGTATTGGTGAATGGTGTAACACCCTGTTTCCCCCAATTTGTAAAAAAATAACTGGACTGGCAAAGAACTATGGCAAACTCATAAATGTGAATATGTGATGTAAATGGACCTTGAGGAAAAGGTTAATGAATGTGAATAACAATATGAATTTTATTGCAGGACTGCTGAGAGGGGATGTGCAGAAAAAGAGACCACGATGTCGGTGGAAGGCACCTGGAAAGGTGGCGTTAACTTTCATCGAGAATTAATACCGTATTTGGACTCCACTGGCCCGGAAAACCAAAAGCGGCTCGCTGGCCCCGAATTATATGACTCGCAGGCTGGTAGGTAGATGGCTTAATGAGGGATGGGGAGGTGAACCACCTATTCGTAGAGCCATCATGACTGACCAACGCGAGGGAAATCATGCCACACGCAACCTCGCAAGAGGATAAGGCGTAAGGTAGAAGCGATTGGGGGGGAAGACGCGAGGGGAGAACTCTGGCATTACGCAGAGTGAGTGATAGCAGAGAGGAAGTATTGCAACCTCCACTCCTGGTCACTGGTAGACAGAGACACAATCTCACAACATCGTGGTCTCAACTCGGGGGTGGCTAGTGGTAAATCCACTGGGAGTCGCTAAGCCTATGGTTGGGTGGAAACGAGCACCCCTCTCAACAGTCGCTTAACCCTAGTGTTATTTTTGATAAGTGTTTTGCCTCTGGCACCTTGAAACATATGTATTTGGATAATTATGCTCATAAGCTGTGAAATTGTGAATGTTTTCATTATAAGAATGTCTGTGTAGTATTTTGATCAGTACTAGTAGTTGTATATGCTTATACTAGAAAAACCACGCATGGCTTATGTTGGTAAATGAATTTAATTATGCATAAGTTGAACCTAGTCAGACTTCCAACCCGTTCTCGGGAAGTTGTTTCCTCTTATCTATCTCCCGGAATGCCCCGGAATAGATCTCTTCACAGAGAATCCCTCCTTGGAAAGGTTTACCAAGAACCTAGAAAAATGACTTGAATGTGCAAGTCTTAACAACCCTGCACGAGGAGGAACGAACCTCTTAAAAATCCCGAAGTAGCAGTGTAGGGATAAGCATCGATCGACGGACGCGATCCCGTCGGAAGATCCATGGTCATCCACGACCGTTATATTGACGAAAGAAAACAAGGGCATTGCATACCTTGCCCCTTTTCCTCTATCCTCATGAATAGCGAGGAAATCTGGATCGTAGACCCCCCCAAGGTCCATGAGAACATCTGGACCGTTGATTTTTCCACGTCCATGAAGTAGTGGGGGAGTGCATGGCGTGAGATAGATCTGAGCCGTTAGATCTTAGCTAGAACAACCCGATGACCGTTGGATCTGTCAAGAGATGCATGAGGGTTAAGCCCTCGTGAACAAGAGGTTGAAATTCCCGATGAGAGGCGTGGCCATCGGGATATTGACATTCGTGAAATCAGGAGTCACGATGACATGAGGTCGGGAATTTTCATAGTGAAAATATTAGAATCAATATGAGCCATCCATCATAGGAGGACACGTGGCGGAGATCGAGAGTTCATAGGTATTTTGGATACCAGGGATTCGAGTTGACCAAGGATTTGTGTCACTGGGAGTCGCAAGTCATGAAATCATGAAACAACGAGGACCGTTCATGTTTTAGGATTAATCCGTAAGTGCAGACACAAATCGATCTCCCTAGATCCACCTGGATCTAGAACAAAACAGGACAGAATAATACTCTTTCCCTAGATTTAGACTATTGAATGAACTAGGAGGCAAGAATCATGAACGTACCTTATGATCGCTTCCTTGGGTCTCTGTTGTACCAGATTCGCTCCAATGCTCTTGTGCCATCAAGACCAGGACAACTCAAACCAATTGAAGTGAAAACAACTTAATATATTCAACAGTTAAACTATGCATATGATGAAGGAGTTATGCAATAAAGTGACATTGGCTTTATGGGAAAGGGACATATTACTATATTAAATGGATAGAAAGTGAGAATTACAACCTGCGCCTTGATGTTGCAAACCTCCTTTCGATGGCTCCTAGCTCTGACACACACACTTGCTCATGCATGAAGAAGATCAACCACTTTTGATAACCTTGCTGGTATCTCTAGCTGTTGTAGCATCATTCCTTCATACAATCTTACACTAATTCTCCAATAAATATCTTGTTAGTTTGCTGCTAACCTTTTCCATGAGAATCCCATCAATTTATAAGGGAGAATGGATTAGTTACTAGGATAGGAATGATCCCAAAATATCAGGAGAGCCAGTATTTAGATAACCATTCGAATGCCATCTCATCCTTCTAGAAGATTCCCTTTTAGAAGGTTCAAGATTTTATCTTTTTCCCTTCTTTAGAAGATGTTCGCACCCTAGTAGTTAGGTACAGTGCGAACCTCTCGCACCCTGGCTTAAGGCAGCCTACGAGAATCATGCATTCTCGCAGGCAAATGTATTGGTAGCCTGCGAACCTTCCTCAAAACTGTGATTTTTGGAAAGAGATAAAGGTAACTTTTCTCAGGATAAAGTTCCAATGAAGAGCCTGAGTTCACCATAATCATTTCATCATCATGACGACCAAATTTATGGATAACATAATGCCCCCCAAAGTCTGAGATTGGAACTAGTGACAGTCGATAGACTTTGTAAGCTGCATGTGTGTGTCAAGAACCAAGAGCACATCTAATCGAAAACCTGCAAACATCCAAGCATATGCAGAATATCATATATACCAATTCCGAGGTAGGAATTCCCATACTCAGATCATAGACTGATGACATCATAAACAAAGGTCATGGCCACCAATCATACACTGTGGATCCATGCCATCACAATATAACATAGCCACCTGAATACACTGTGGATCTATGCGACATTTTTTTTTAAAATCAAGACGACATAGCCACGAAACATACACAGTGGATCTATGTGTCGCAAATTATACATACTCCATCGCAACTTGGATTACAAAGAGGATATCCAGGGTCTTCAATCTCGTTGCCCAAAGTACGAATCTAACCATGTGATTACATGTGTTTAAGTCAAACATGGCAGAAACCACTTGATTACCGGCCATTGATGTAACTATTAACAAGTGCGAGGGAAATCACCATTGATGTCAATGACTCCCAAGGTACTATAGTACAATCCATCGACTGTGAATAGATGATTTGATGTCGAACATCCGATGGAATATTTCAATCAGGGGTCAATGATGTAAACCCCCTGTCGAAAGTGAGGAAACTTTCCATTGAGGCATGCAAGCTCCAAGGTACTAAATAATTTCTAAGTCTTGATTCCGAATAATGAGCTGAAGTCGACGAAACAAAAATTGTCACAGGAGGGCCTTGATGTATCCCCCATCAATGACACGAAATGCGTAACAGAGTTTAAAGTTGAAACAAAGCATGTGGCAATTGGACTGGACACAGGGAAGGCCGATACGGAGAGAATGGATAAATGCAGATGGCGACTCAATATAGGTTTCATATGGACTTCTCTTGAACATATGAACGACACGACCAATTATTTGGCAGCATTGACTCAAAGACGACACATGAAACGACCTTGTAATCAATCGAAAGAGAGACAAATGGATTTCCCAAACCGGATTCAAATGATGAATAGGGGGTGTCATGTTCAAGAGCAACTCTTACTGCCAATTAATACGAAGATGAAACATATCCCTTTCCCAAATTTTCCCCCACCATTTCTGGCAAGTACCTCTTTATTTTTACGCAAGATTGAAGAGGATCACATATGCTTGTTGATATAATCTCATCCTTCGGACGAGTCCCTCGGAGTATGTTTAACGAACCCTAAGAAGGAGTGGTTCGGTCCCATCACGGGTCTGTCAATGTTTGTTTAACGAGTCCATAGATAGTAAACTCGAAGGTTTTTCAAGATTATAGAGTTTGGAAAAACACTTAAAAGAGAACTCTCTCAGTGCCTTTTTCGTACAATAGTCTAACGAGACCGAAAAAGGGTTAAACTATTGCTCGAAAGACGCGTACTTCAAATACTTTAGCGAGCGTGAAAATAGCAAGGTCGCTCGACGATCTTTTCATGTTTAGAGAGTCTGAAAAAAGCTTAAAGAAAACTCCAGGGGGGTTCCTTTTTCGTATAACCATGGTGAGTCCGAAAAAGTGATAAAACTATGCTCAATCACGTTCTTATGTTTTTACGAGCGCAAGAACGGACAAAAAGACGCTCGAGGTTTTATGTAAAAACCATAAAAAACAATCAAAATCACATCATAACGGAGAAAAATATGTCCATATCCTTTTTGTAATCATCAATGTTTCACACCTGCAAGTCATAACACTCATTTTCATATTAKTCATTAGGTTTAAACAAAAGATAAACATAAAAACCCAAAATTGACATAGTGAAAAGTAATTTAAATGAGTAAATAACCAATTTTACCATATCATTTCACATTTTCACCATTGAGTTCCAAAAAACCCTTATTTTACCCTCTGAATTCGGCGTTGATTTATGGGAGCTACGAGTGATCATTTGACGAGCCGTCAACAACATTTTGGTAAGTTCTTCATTCTTGATCTTTCCATGGTTTAAAATTTTAATTCCATTGGTTAAAATTGTTGTTTTAATTGATTTTTTGAAACATATATGCGTGGAGGCATTCTCGCAGGTGGCCCATACGGGACCTGTGAGAATGACTCGTTCTCGCAAGTGGGCCTTAATCCACCTGCGAGGTGTTCGCACTGTGCATAATAAGGCACCTGCGAGTAGCGTAGAACTCAATTTTTTTTTTAAAGTTTAGCCAATGAAAAAGATTTATCATGAATAAGATCATTAATCTTCTTTGTATTTTTCTTATGCAGGTAAATAGCCACAAACATGGTGCTCGAATGGAGAGAACGAGAACACGAGGAGGATAACGCAAATGCCAAGAATCATCCTCCCACCATAGCTGCATTAAGAGATTGTGGTCTCTTAAAATACTTCCGTATCCCGGGCATGAGAGCCCAAGTCCGATTACTGGAATATCTAGTCCGTATGTGGGATCCAGACCAACAAGGTTTTATTGTAGGAGCTCACACATTAGCCATTGACATAGAGGAAATATACTTCTTGACCGGATTATCCATGCGCGGGTCTTATGTCAGTCTGACAGGCAGCAGAGCTGGCGGGTTAAAAATGAGTGAATATTGCAATCAATACTGTGTACCCGAGGCCGAAAGAAAGAAAGGGAAAGTAGCAATCTGGGGAGTAACTGACTTGACTCTCCGCACTATTCTCTTTACTATTTCTCGGATGGAAGAAAGTGCAGCTCCACATATGGCATTACAAAGCTACTTCCATTATTCCATCGAGTGTACTGAGCTCCAAGTATTTAACTGGGCTGATGCAATGTTGTGCAGTATCAAAAGACAACTAACCAAGTGCAGGCAGGGAGAACTGAAACAATTTGGATATGGATCTTTGTTAGTGTCTTTCTTCCTTGAGAGAGTCCCCGTATTTATACTACATGTCAAGTGGAATTTTTCGGGTCCCAGGGATCCGAGGATGTTACGATGGTGTCGGCTCATGGCCCGGCACGTGGCAGGACCAATCGTCAAATATGACGATATTTTTTTTGACTGGGTTCAAAACCAAATGTTGATGGTCGATGACTACGCGTATGCCGGGTTGGATTTCCGAGGAGATCCGGATCTATCACTACCTGAGGACGCTCAGTGGGGAGACCTCGGTAAGAAGTACACGATTTTTCTCTTTTTAAATGTTTTTGAATTTTTATCATATTAAATGTTTTTTGTTTTATGTATTTATACGAAGACTAACACAAAATTTTTGTTGATAACACAGATGTTGGACCATATAGACCTCCTAGCACTTCTCCTATTCAGCATCGAGGAGAAGCAACAACAGTAGTACCACAGTATGCCGAAGATTACCAGGTTGTGGAACAGAATTTAGAGGGTCTTACAATAGACATTCCAGATATGACTCTGGAAGAGGTTCCACGACGCGATCAACGTCACACTGTAGGGGTTTCTGCAGCTATGGGTCGACTGCTCCGCAGAGTAGCTAGGGCAGTAGTATGTTACCGTGAATGTCATCCGTGACATCACCTTGTAGAAGCTATAAGCTTCAATTTTTGATATTTTGGTCTTCGAACAAACTTTTTTCAAAAACAACAAACTCTTTTGATCGTTATATACAGATGGCTTCTACCAGTTTACTTTATATTGTGTAAATTTAAATGTGTTTGATTTATAAATGGTTCAAATGTCTGTCCAATACATAATTATCCATTGCATATGTTAATGTATTAAAACATCTAAGAATATGCTGATATTCAATGTGATCAAAATATCATTCCAAGAGGCGAATTCGCAAATACACTCGTAATAAAGTAGGACTTCGAATAGAGTAGACATTACTTAGCTGTAGTACCACAAGTTGCGAGTTGAGTCGCACAACCAAATGACGAATTCCAAGTGAGATAGCATCAACCAATAGTTCAATAGCGATGCTATACTCAACAATGTTGTTGGTTGCACGACCAAGACATACACCTCGTAAAGATATAAGTTCGTTGGTTGGGGCATAGATTGCCCATGCAGCGGAAGCTAAGTTCTGAGTACTACGGCTAGCACCATCTGCGAAGCCGATATAGGGTAGCGAAGACTCCGACATCTGGCAATCAAACACAACGTCACATAAGGGCAGAGACCAGATAACGTCAAAAGCAAACTAAAGTAACACACACAAAGTATGATACATAAAATACAAGTATTTGTGCACAAATGGCTTATGCATAATACTTCTTCAAGTACAACCCATTCCTGGGTTCACTCAAAGGTATACCATCATAATCAACCAGCTCGTACGCTCCTTTTTCTAAAACTCGACGAACAATGTAAGGACCATGCTACATTGGTTCGAATTTCCCAGCTCTTAAGACATCTCGATCCTGTTCATATAGAAGAACAAGATCACCTTCAGAGAAAACACGAGGCTTGACATGCTTGTCATACTGTGCCTTGACACGTTTCTTCTGGGCTTCTATTATGAGAGTGGTGTCACGTCAAGTTTCGTCTAATCGCATCAAATACAACATACGCTCTTCTTCAACAAAAGTATTAGGTAAGAGTTCGATAGCTAGCTTCAGAGAAGGTATCTCACATTCTATTGGAAGAATGGATTCCACGCCATAGACTAATCGAAAGGGTGTAAACCCCGTAGCAGATTTGACAGATGTCCGATATGCCCACAATGCCGAAAATAACATCGTGTGCCAGCTGGTTTTATGGATTCCTATCATTCGTCAAAGCATAGTTATAAGAACTTTGTTAATTGCTTTGACCTGACCATTAGCTTGCGGATAATAGGGTGTTGAGTTATCATGACGAAGTCCCAACTTTTCCGTAAGTTCAGACATCATAAAATTCCTAAAATGACTACCGTGATTGGTAACGATAGCTTGAGGAACACCAAAACGAGCTATGACATGGTTGAAAATAAATAACACTGCAATATTTCCAGTATTATCGAATGTTGGCATCGCCTTGGCCCACTTTGTAAAGTAATCAACAACTACACTAATGTAACCATGCCCCCCGACCGAGTGAGGGTGACATGTCATGAAATCAATGCCCCATTTTGCAAAAGGACCAACTGAGACCACAGGATGAAGGGGAGCAGGATGCGACCAAATTTTTTGATTGTAGGTCTGGCAGGCATGGCATTTTTGAACAGCAGTAATGCAGTCATTGAACAAGGAAGGCCAAAAATATCCTGCACGTAAGATCTTCTGGGCAGTAGCATACCCAGACATATGACCAGCACATGCTCCGGAATGGCAGTCATTCAAAGCTTTCTCGGCTTCGCCAAAAGTCAGGCAACGTCGAAAAACAGAGTCAATTCCCCGACGGTAAAGAGTATCCCCGAGGATAATGTATTGACGCGCTTGATAACGGATACAACGTCGGTCGGTGCTAGACAAAGAAGGCCGGAAATTTTGGGTTTGGAGATATATAATGATATCTCCATACCATAAATCGTCTGTTCTTATAAGGAAAAGAGATTCATTAGGCAATGAATCTACTGCTACATTTTCCGTGGCTGAGTGAGGAAAATCACATATCAATTCAGCGAAAACTAAGGATTTCTTAGACGTGGCGCGATTGAACTCCAAGTCAAACTCCTGGAGTATGAAAATCCATTTGGAGTACTTGCCCCCTAGCAATTGACGAGTCAAAATGTGTTGCATAGGGTTGCAATGCGAAATTATGGTAGTTTTCCTTGAAAGGATATAATGCCGAAAGCGTTGAACAGCTTGAACGACAGCCAAAGCCAGTTTTTCAACATGCTGATACTTGATTTCAGTGGATGTGAGACTTCTACTCAAGTAATAAACAACATGTTCGTCGTGTGCATCATCCTCTTGAACGAGAACCATGCCAATAGTGTACTCGGAGGCAGCAAGATAAAGAAAGTAATCACGACTATAATCAGGAGGGAAAAGAAGTGGAGCTTTCGTGAGGGACAAATTCAAAGCCTCAAAAGCATTGTTGGCCAAGGTATCCCAGACAAACTCAGAACCTTTCTTTAGTAGCCTTGTAAAACCGCAAGTAATCTCGGCGTAATTAGGGATGAAACAACGAATAAAGTTTGCTTTCCCCTGCAAACTTTGCAATTGGCGCAGCGAAGAAGGAGGAGGGAGATTAAGAATCGCCTCAACCTTAATAGGATCTGCCCGGATCCCTTGACGTGAAACAATGAAACCTAGAAGATGGTCAGACTCTACGTAAAAGATGCATATATGAGGATTTAAATGAATGCGATAGAACCGACAACGAACAAGAATTGCTCGGAGATGAGTGGGGTGATTGACTCGGCGTAAAGAATGAGCTGGAAAATCGTCCAAATAAGGTTGAACGATATGATTTATATCATGAAACGCATAAGACATAGCACGTTGAAATGTTGCACCTGCGTTCTTAAGACCGAAGGGAAGTTTCCTATAGGCGAAAGTACCCCAAGGACAAATGAAAGCAGTTTTATGTTGGTCCTCAGGAGCGATGTTAATTTGATTATAGCTGGAGAATCCATCCATGAGAGAAAAGATTTCACTGCTGGCATAGTCATCGACGATTTAGTCGACGAAAGGGGTTGGAAAGTTGTCCTTTGGACAGGCTTTGTTAATATCCCGATAATCAACGCAAACACGTATACTACCACCTTTCTTATCAATCGGTACAGGGTTGGAAACCCATTCTGTCAGAGCCACGGGATAAATAA
>ML784154.1:431814-479960 GCA_009831015.1 Picea engelmannii | reverse complement strand
CTAAAAGACAAAAAACAATGTTTTTGAAAGAAAAGATTATTGTTCACTTTCCAAAAAGAATTCTCACTATATCAATGAGAAAGCATAAAAATCAAATCATAAAGAAACAATCAATAACAACCCAATCAACTCTTTCAATGAAAACAAAAACAAAGAGCAAACCAATTAGTCTCCCCAATGCAAACGAAAATGTTCTTCCAAACCAATAAGCAATTGAGAAAAACCAAGCACTTAACTCTCAACCAATCACTGGTTCTCAACCAATCAGACACACTCAGCTCTTGAAGTCAGAGAGAATGAATTTGCCAATAAGAGTCAAGAAATGAAAGACAAGCTTTAAAGGACAAGAAAAACCCTGAAACCCTAAAATTGTTCAAGCATGCAAACTAAAGAAAAAGCTATATCAATCAATGGTCCAGTAAGCTCATAAGAGGTAAATCAACTGATCTGAGCAGTTGGAAAAACCAAAAGTCAATTTCAAAATTTTGAAAAATCTTGCTCGCAGGCAAGCAGTTTGACACAGTGCGAGAATCTATGATTCTCGCAGGCAACCTTTTAGCAAGGTGCGAGGTACTCGCACTGAACCCTATGAGTAGGGTGCGAACCTGACTGATTCTCATAGGCTGTAGTTAAACACAGTGCGAGAACTCCTGAAGATGACAAATTTTTTGAAGATGAAAGCAAAATTGACAAAGGCTTCTGGACCCAGAAGGTCTCTCAGGATATCCTGAGGACTCAGAGACTGACCAGACAAGAGAAAAAATGAAACTGGAGCAAATGGCCACATAAAATACAAAAAGCCACCAAAAAATGGGATTGTTCCCCAGCGGAGTCACCAATTTTGTTTTAGTATTAATCCGTAAGTGTGGACACAAACGGATCTCCCTAGATCCACCTGGATCTAGAACAAAACAGGACAGAATAATACTCTTTCCCTAGATTTAGACTATTGAATGAACTAGGAGGTAAGAATCATGAACGTACCTTATGATCACTTCCTTGGGTCTCTGTTGTACCAGATTCGCTCCAATGCTCTTGTGCCATCAAGAGCAGGACAACTCAAACCAATTGAAGTGAAAACAACTTAATATATTCAACAGTTAAACTATGCATATGATCAAGGTGTTATGCAATAAAGTGACATTGGCTTTATGGGAAAGGGACATATTACTGTATTAAATGGATATAAAGTGAGAATTACAACCTGAGCCTTGATGTTGCAAACCTCGTTTCGATGGATCCTAGCTCTGACACACACACTTGCTCATGCATGAAGAAAATCAACCACTTTTGATAACCTTGCTGGTATCTCTAGCTGCTGTAGCATCAGTCCTTCATACAATCTTACACTAATTCTCCAATAAATCTCTTGTTAGTTTGATGCTAACCTTTTCCATGAGAATCCCATCAATTTATAAGGGAGAATGGATTAGTTACTAGGACAGGAATGATCCCAAAATATCTTGAAAGCCAGTATTTAGATAACCATTCGAATGCCATCTCATCCTTCTAGAAGATTCCCTTCTAGAAGGTTCGAGATTTTATCTTTTTCCCTTATTTAGAAGATGTTCGCACCCTATCAGTTAGGTACAGTGCGAACCTCTCGCACCCTGGCTTAAGGCAGCCTGCGAGAATCATGCATTGTCGCAGGCAAATGTATTGGTAGCCTGCAAACCTTCCTCAAAACTGTGATTTTTGGAAAGAGATAAAGGTAACGTTTCTCAGGATAAAGTTCCAATGAAGAGCCTGCGTTCACCATAATCATTACATCATCATGACGACCAAATTTATGGATAATAGTTCATCTGAGGGAGGACATGTGAATGATAATTCCTCTACCCCTCTCCGCCATTGCAAGCAATGCACAGACATGATCCCTTCGGAGGATCCCAGGGTCTGTAATGCCCGTTGATTTAAGAAAGAGACACAGGCATTAATGGCACGACCCCTTCTTTTTCCCTTGCAAGAGATGAAGGAATCAGGACCATAGACCCCATGGTCCATGGAAGTGCCTAGACCGTCCATCTTTAGAGCACACGTGGCCGCTGGTAGGCGCTTCGACGTTTCGGCACCCAGGAAACAAAAGGGCAAAGAACCCTTGTCTTCGCGAGTCGCGAAATTCTGATCACTGAAGCCTTGAAAAGGTGTGAGGTATGATTAAGATTGAGAAAAGACAAGATTTTATCATGACCGTTGATCATCCCAAAAAGACCACGACCGTCGATATTGGTTGAGGGTCGCTCCCGTCCATCGAAGGGACACGTGGCTGCCGGACGACGTTTCGACGTTTCAACATTCGGGGAACCAAAAGACAAGAACCCCTGTCTTCGCGAGTCATGAAATCCTGATACCCGAAATCCCGTGGACCGTCGGATCCACGCTCCTAAGATCCATCGATCTCTTACACGGCTTTCCATATCGAAATTTCAGAGATTTGAATGACGAAGAGTCTTGGAGTCATTGCACTTCGAACTCCCAAGTACCGAAACCCCGAAAGGATCCATGCCGTTGGATCAAGGGAGGCTTACGGCCTTCGATCTCCCTTTGGAGGGAAACTTTGGGGGCCTCGGAAGTTTTGGGGATTTGAATGGGGAAAGGTAGAAGTCATGTATCGCGATTTCCCGAATCGCAAAAAGCCGATAAGCTCTTGGCTGGCTTAAGTGTGTGGACGCCGTATAGGATCACGTAGACAAGACCCCAAGAGAGAAACTTGCGCCTCGCTAGCCCCGTTGGGGTTGGGCGTTTCGCTGTTTCAAGCTTCGGGGATTCTCATTGTTGAGAAATCAACGAAAATTTTTGATTTGCGTAGTGGGTGTGTGACAAAGTGGTATCAGAGCATGGTTACAATACTTGACCTGATTGGGCTCATGCACGAGTTGTGCATAAGCTCCGTTCGAAGTACTCCTATAAAGAGTAACCCCTAACGTAACTCTCTTGTCCAGGATTAAAACTTGGAAATGAGAACCCGACTGTGTATGCATGAGAAAGATTTATAAATTATGCGCAAATTATAAAAATAAATAAATGTATTTGACTCTTGACTAATAACTAGCGTTTGTCTTTTCACTCAAGCGGACGAACAACCGTGGGAATCTACAGATACAGAGTATGGTGACTCACCAAGAGATGGGAGAAGACTCCCACAACAGAGACGAAGAGTCTGATGAAAGAAGAGCAATAGGAACCCCTCCAGACCTAGCCGAGACTGTGAGGAGTCTCATGGTTGAATTGCAAAGTTGCAAGGTCGACAATGAAAGGATGATAAAAGAACAAGAAAAGCAAACTAAAATTAATGCAGTTTTACTGCAGAGCTTATCCGACCTACAACAACAAATGCAGCAGGAACCTGAGATGCATAATCATGGTCATGTCAGTGGCCATACTGAGAGAAGCACCTCAAGAAAGGTCCACCCCAGAGGTAAAGGACCAGTGCCGGATGATTCCACTGAGAAGGAAGCTGGCGATTCAGAAGGCTCTTCCAGCAGCAGGACCAGTTCCTATTCACGAAGAAAATAGAAGAAGCAAAAGACTTCCAAGAGTCATAAATTTGAGGAATTCAGAAAGGCCAAACCTCNTCCCTCCTTCGACGGTGAGATAAAGAAGGGAGAGGAATTCAAGGCCTAGCTACTTGGACTGAAGAAATATTTCAGAGTCCATGATTTTTCAGAGAATTTGAAGGCCCGAGTGGCCACTTTCAATCTGAACGGAAAGGCTTCCATTTGGTGGGAAGATCTTAAGAATATGAAAGGGGTCCACGAGGAGGACCTATCTTGGAAACGGTTTGAGAAGTACTTCTGGAAGAAGTATTTTTTGGAAAGATATTTCGACGAGAAGGCTAAAGAGTTTTATGAACTCAAACAGGGGCAACTCACTATAGAGGAATATGTCAACAAATTCCTCGACTTATTGAGATATGTACCCTACATCAAAGCAGAGAAGGCAAAGGCACAACGTTTCATCAGCGGGTTACCCAAGGAATACCAGAACCGAATCAAATTCGACGAGCCAAAGACCTTAGAAGACACTATTTGAAAAGCAACATATTTTCATGAACAATATGGACATCGGGCAGAGTCTTATGGAGACTGGAAACAAAAAGAGTGTTTCGAGATTTCAGAGAAAGGGGATCAAATCCTCAGGATTTAAAAACTACAAGAAGAACCCCAGAATGAACTATCCACCCCGGAGTGTACTCCAGCAGAACTTTCCCTCAGTGGACAGAAATAAAACTTCTGTACATATACCAGTAAAGACTAATAACCCAAATAAAGAACCTCTGAAATGTTGGGGTTGCGGAGAAGAGCATCTCCTGAGAGACTTCCCACGCCGACAACAGAATAGTCAGAAATTTTATAACATTCATGAAGCTACCATAGTCAATGATGTGGAAAGGAGTGTGCCGCAGATTTATGCAGCCTTGGATAATAACCAAGCTGACCACCAAGCTTCAGTGGTGGAAATAGAAGGTATGATGTTCAACCATCTGGTGTCTGTTTTGATTGACCCTGGTTCAAATTTGATTTATATAGCCCCTAAAGCTGTTAATAAGTGTAAGCTACAACCACAAAATTAAACTAAGCCATGGTTGGTACAATTAGCCACTGGCACTAAAAGAAAGGTGGTAGAGGTCATACCAGCCTGCCAGTTAATGTTGGGTGAATTCCCCACCCAAGGGGCCCTTAACGTATTACCCCTGGGATCATACGATCTGTTGATTGGTATGGACTGGCTGGCCACCCATAAATCCAAATTGGACTATTACCATAAAACCTTAGAATGTGTGAGCAAAGAAGGAAAAAGGATAACCCTTCAAGGGATACGAAAACCGGTCTCGGTGAGACAAATATCAGCCCTGCAAATGAGAAAGTATTGCCGAAAAGGATGTCCCCTGTATGCAATACAGGTGTTGAAAACAATCGAAGGTGCTAAACCAAGCCCTGACGATCACCCTGTCCTGAGGGAATATAGAGACGTGTTTCCGGAAGAGGTACTGGGTCTACCTCCGAGAAGAGACATTGACTTCTCAATAGAGCTCGCACCAGGAGCGGTGCCGGTGTCTAGGACACCCTACCGACTGAGCACACCTGAGTTAGTGGAACTCAAATTTCAATTGAAAGAAATGATGGATAAGGGTTATATTCGGCCCAGCGTGTCCCCATGGGGAGCACCAGTCCTGTTTGTGAAAAAGAAGGATGGCACCCTTAGACTGTGCATAGATTACAAACAACTTAATAAAGTAACCATAAAGACAAAATACCCCTTGCTCAGTATCGATGATCTATTCGATCAGTTGGGAGGTGCGTCTATTTTCTCAAAGATTGACTTGAGGTCGGGGTACCATCAAGTCCAAATCAAGGGTGAAGACATCCATAAAACCTCTTTCCGAACACGGTATGGTCACTATGAGTTTGTGGTAGTGCCCTTCGAGTTAACCAATGCCCCTGCCACTTTCATGTGCTTAATGAATAATGTACTCAATAAATTTTTAGATAAATTTGTACTAGTTTTTATTGATGACATATTGATCTACTTTAAGAATAGAGTAGAACATGAAGAGCATCTTAGACTTGTGCTACAAGTGCTAAGAGAGCATCAACTCTATGCTAAATTCAGCAAATGTGACTTCTTTCAGAAGCAAATACATTACTTGGGACATGTTCTGTCCGAGGAAGGGGTAGCAGTAGATCCTGATAAGATCAGGTCTATCATGGAATGGCCTACCCCAAAGGATGTCTCAGACATCAGATCCTTTATGGGATTGGTGGGATACTATAGGAGATTTATAAAAGGATTCTCCAAAATTGGTTGTTCAATCAATGCCCTCCAAAAGAAGGGGACAAAATTCCTGTGGACACAACAATGTGAAGAAAGATTTCAAACCTCGAAACATTTGCTAACCCATGCACCCGTGTTGAAAATCGCTAACCCAGAAGCTGACTTCCTTGTGTGCAAAGATGCCTATAAGGAAGGGCTCAGAGGAGTCCTTATGCAGGAAGGAAAGGTGATCTACTATGTATCCCGAAAATTGAATGAAAATGAGGTCGACTATGTGAATCATGATCTAGAACTCGCTGCCATAGTGCATGCCTTAAAAATGTGGAGGCATTACCTCTGGGGAAGAAAATTTGTACTTATGATAGATCACTGTGGATTACAGTATTTGTTCGACCAACCAAAGCTCAATGCTAGACAAGCTAGATGGATGGCCCTCCTTAGTGAATTTGATTTTGAAATCAAACACATCAAAGGGAAGGAAAATAGGGTGGCCAATGCCCTTAGCAGAAGCATGAAAACAATTCACCTGGCAGCAGTGAGTACCTGCGAGATAGATGTCAAGAACAGAGTCAGAAATGCACAAGAAACAGATTCCTTCACTCAGACTATGACCCTATACCTACAACAAGAACCCGCTGGAGAAAAATATGAAGGCTACCAGATGACCGAAGGAGGTCTTCTTACTTACAGAGATAGACTATACATTCCAAATTGTGACGACTTGAAGAGGTTCATTATGGATGAACTACATAAAAGACCCTACACCGGTCACCCAGGATACCAGAAAATGATCACTGCCACCTGGAAACAATTTTATTGGCCCGGATTGAAGAAAGACATAGCTAAATATTTGGCCCAATGCATAGAGTGCCAACATGTTAAAGCATAACATCGACACCCAGCATGACTATTACACCCTTTACCCATACCAGAATGGAAATGGGAAACCATCTCCATGGATTTTATCACTGGATTGCCAACTTCAACCAAACAGAATGACACCATTATGGTAGTAGTGGATAAACTGAGCAAGTCTTCTCATTTCATTCCCGTCAAATCAACCTGCAAGGCGATAGATATCACCCAGATATTCATGAAAGAGGTATTCTGTCTGCACGGTATGCCGAGAGAGATAATATCTGACAGAGACACAAAATTTACTTCCAAGTTTTGGAAATCACTGATGGCTGGATTGGAGACTAAATTGTTGTTCAACACCGCCTATCACCCTCAAATTGATAGACAGACAGAAAGAGTGAACCAAATATTAGAAGATATGTTAAGGATGCATGTAGTGCATCAACCGAGAAAATGGGAAGACTACCTGCCATTGGTAGAATTCGCCTACAACAACGACTACCAAGCATCCTTAAAGATGAGTCCCTTAGAGGTCCTCTATGGTAGGCCGTGTAATACTCCAATCAGTTGGAGTAATCCTATAAATAGGATTTCTTTTGGACCCGACATGCTGAGAGAAATGGAACAACAAGTAGCTCAGATAAAACAAAATATGAAGATCGGCTAGAACCGACAGAAAAGTTATATTGACCAAAAGAGAACTCCAAGAGAGTTCAAAATGGGAGACCATGTATATCTCAGAATTAAGCCCAGAAGGAGTTCCCTGAAAATGGGAGCTTGTGCCAAGTTGACACCCCGGTATTGTGGACCCTTTGAAGTTCTATATAGAGTGGGACCTGTAGCCTATCGGCTAGCACTTCTTCCCATAGTAAAAGCACATAATGGTTTCCATGTTTCATTATTGAAGAAATATGTACATGATGCTAATCATATAATTGACTGGTCTGTGATACAGGTGGAACAAGAGGGAGAATTTCTACCAGAACCCCACTGCATATTGGACAGAAAGGAAACCTCGCTTCGGAACAGAACCATTGCAGAGGTCAAGGTGCAGTGGAAACATTTTGGCCCAGATGAGGCTACATGGGAAATGGAGGATGCCATGAGACAGACATATCCGATTTTGTTTACTTATGTACATGTAATTCATGTTAGTAGATAAGAACATCAAAGACGATGTTCCTTTTAAGGGGAAGGGAATTATAACACCCTGTTTCCCCCAGTTTGTAACAAATAACTGGACTCGCCAATAACTATGGAAAACTCATAAATGTGAATATGTGATGTAACTGGACCTTGAGGAAAAGGTCAATGAATGTGAATAAAAATATGAATTTTATTGAAGGATTGCTGAGAGGGGATGTGCAGAAAAAGAGACCACGATGGCGGTGGAAGTCACCTGGAAAGGTGGCGTTAACTTCCACCGAGAATTAATACCGTATTTGGACTCCACTGGCCCGGAGAACCAAAAGTGGCTCGCTGGCCCTGAATTAAATGACTCATAGGCTGGTAGGTGGATGGCTTAATGAGGGATGGGGAGGTGAACCGCCTATCCGTAGAGCCATCATGACTAACCAACGTGAGGGAAATTGCGCCACACGCAACCTCACAAGAGGATAAGGCGTAAGGTAGAAGCGATTGGGGGGGAAAATGCGAGGGGAGAACTCTGGCATTACGAATAGAGTGAGTGATAGCAGAGAGGAAGGATATCAACCTTTTCTCCTGGTCACTGGCAGATGGAGACACAGTCTCACAACATCGTGGTCTCAGCTCGGGGGTGGCTAGTGGTAAATCCGTTGGGAGTTGCTAAGCCTATGGTTGGGTGGAAACGAGCACCCCTCTCAGCAGTCGCTTAACCCTAGTGTTATTTCTGATAAGTGTTTTTCCTCTGACACCTTGAAACATATGTATTTGGATAATTATGCTCATAAGCTGCGAAATTGTGAATGTTTTCATTATAAGAATGTCTGTGTAGTATTTTGATCAGTACTAGTAGTTGTATATGCTTATACCAGAAAAACCACGCATGGATTATGTTGGTAAATGAATTTAATTATGCATAAGTTGAACCTAGTCTGACTTCCAACCTGTTTTTCGGGAAGTTGTTTCCCCTTATCTATCTCCCAGAATGCCCTAGAATAGATCTCTTCATAGAGATTCCCTCCTTGGAAAGGTTTACCAAGAACCTGGAAAAAGGACTTGAATGTGCAAGTCTTAACAACCCTGCATGAGGAGGAACGACCCTCTTAAAAATCCTGAAGTAGAAACGTAGGGATAAGTATCGATCGATGGACGAGATCCCGTCAGAAGATCCATGGTCATCCACAACTGTTAGATTGACGAAAGAAAACAAGGGCGTTGCATACCTTTCCCCTTTTCCTCTATCCTCGTGAATAGTGAGGAAATCAGGATTGTAGACCCCCCCAAGGTCCATGAGAAAATCTGGACCGTTGATTTTTCCATGTCCATGAAGTAGTGGGGGAGTGCGCGACATGGGACAGGTCTGAGCCGTTAGATCTTAGCTAGAACAACCTGATGGCCGTTGTCTCTGTCAAGAGATGCATGAGGGTTAAGCCCTCTTGAACAGGAGGTTGAAAGTCCCGATGACAGGCGTGGCCATTGGGATATCGACATTCATGAAATCGGGAGTCACGATGACATGAGGTCGGGAATTTTCATAGTGAAAATCTCAGAATCAATATGAGCCGTCCATCATAGGAGGACACGTGGCGGAGATCGAGAGTTCATAGGTATTTCGGATACCGGGGATTCGAGTTGACCAAGGATTTGCATCACTAGGAGTCGCAAGTCGTGAAATCACGAAACAACGAGGATCGTTCATTTGAGGGAGGACATGTGAATGATAATTCCTCTACCCCTCTCCGCCTTTGCAAGAAATGCACGAACAGGATCCCTTCGGAGGATCCCAGGGTCTGTAATGACCGTTGATTTAAGAAAGAGACACAAGCATTAATGGCACGACCCCTTCTTTTTCCCTTGCAAGAGATGAAGGAATCAGGACCATAGACCCCATGGTCCATGGAAGTGCCTAGACCGTCCATCTTTAGAGCACATGTGGCCACTAGTAAGCGCTTTGACGTTTCGACACCCGAGAAACAAAAGGGAAAAAAACCCTTGTCTTCGTGAGTCGTGAAATTCCAATCACCGAAGCCTCGAAAAGGCGTGAGGTATGATTAAGATTGAGAAAAGCCGGAATTTGATTGTGACCGTTGATCATCCCAAAAAGACCACGACCGTCGATCTTGGTTGAGGGTCGCCCCCGTCCATCAAAGGGACACGTGGCTATCGGACGACGTTTCGACGTTTCGGCATCTGGGGAACCAAAAGACAAGAACCCCTATTTTCGCGAGTCACGAAATCCGGATACCCAAAATCCCGTGGACCATTGGATCCACGCTCCTAAGATCCGTCGATCTCTTACACGGCTTTCCATATCACAATTTCATAGATTTGAATGACGAAGAGTCTTGGAGTCGTTGCACTTCGAACTCCCAAGTATCGAAACCCCGAAAGGATCCATGCCGTTGGATCAAGGGAGGCTTACGACCGTCGATCTCCCTTTGGAGGGAAACTTTGGGGGCCTCGAAAGTTTCGGGGATTTGAATGGGGAAGGGTAGAAGTTGTGTATCGCGATTCCCCAAATTGTGAAATGCCGATAAGATCTTGGCTGGCTTAAGTGCGTGGACACCGTATAGGATCACATAGACAAGACCCCAAGAGAGAAACTTGCCCCTCGCTAGACCTGTCGGGGTTGGGCGTTTCGCTGTTTCAAGCTTCAGGGATTCTCATTGTTGAGAAATCAACGAAAATTTTTGATTTGCGTAGTGGGTGTGTGACAATGGTCATAGGATATCGTCCATCATCCTCATGAAAGTGGCTGGAGAATTTGTTAAACCAAAGGGCATGACCAACCATTCAAAAAGGCCTTCCTTTGACTTGAAGGTGGTCTTCCATACATCTATCTGTTCTATCGGGACCTGGTGGTAGCCAAACTTCAGATCAATCTTACTGAAGTATTTGGCCCCCATGAGTTGATCAAGGAGGTCATCAATTTGGGGAATTGGGTATCGGTTTCCGATTCTGATTTTATTGAGAGCCCAGTAATCAATACCGAGTCGCCAGGTCCCATATTTCTTCTGTACCAGCATGATTGGGCTCCCGCAAGGTGATGAGTTGGGGCGGATGTGCCCCTTGTGGAGCCGTTCTTGGATCTGTCTCTTAATCTCCTCATTCTCTAACAAAGAGCGACGATAGACTGGCCCATTGGGTAGCAGTGCGCTGGGGGTTAGATCGATGGGGTGCTTGACCTGGTAGTGCAGAGGTAACCCTTTAGGTGAGGAGAAGATATCCGAGTATTCTTCCATGACCTTATCTACTTGCTTCTACTGTGTGGATAGGTCGGCCGTAGAGACCATGTATGTGGCTGTGATCTTTCGCTTATTCTGAGAGCGAATCATGAAGAAGACAAACTTCACCATCTGAGAGATGACCTTCCTGCATTGTTAGCAGAGATCAAAGAAATAACACTAGGTGGGACTGTCTCAGGTATCCTGTACAATTTCATGTTCAAAGTAATAATAACACTACGAGGTCTAGACTCATATACAGCATGACGTTTCCATAGATAAGGTTGGCCCAAAAGAACATCACAAACTTCGAGAGGAGCAACATCACACAATACCTCATCTATGAAGGGCTTGATGCCATACGACAATCGACATTGTTGGCTGACGCAGAGATCGATTCCTTGGTGGAGCCATCCAATGGTGTATGGTTGTGGGTGCGGCGTTGTTGGCAGGGTTAGCTACTTGATGACCTTTGTTGAGATGAGGTTCTTTTAGCTACCACTATCAATGATGAAGTGCAGCAGGGTTCCTTTTACCCACATCTCTGAATGGAAGAGGCAGTCTCCTTCTTCTGGCTCGTCTGGTTCACCCGGCTGGAGCTTGGTGGTAGAAACAGTGGCACTGTGTTCCACTTCAATGATCTGTGTTCCCCTTCCTGGTTCTGGCTCAGAGTCATAATCTACATCTGATTCAGAGGCTTTCACTTCAGCTACTAGCGACTGCTTTGAGCGACAGTCAACAATGTTATGCCAAGGGATATTATGGAAGTCGCACCACTTCCCGTTATCTTTCTTTGTCTTTCGGGTGTCCTTCTTTGCTTGTGTCTTGGACTGGTTGTCCTGATACTATCCATCTTTTCTCTATCCTTTGTTCGGTGGGTTGGGGCTGTCCTTTTCTGGATTTTGTTGTGAGGGGTTCCCACGCCCAAATTGCCATGTCTTTTGTTTGAGCTTCTTCTTGATTTTGATGGCATATCGGTAGGCTGCACCCAAGGATGAGATGTCCAGAAATTCCATTTTGGTCTGGATGTATCTATGTAGAAAACTGCGATACTTGAACACCAAATGTCACTTCGAATATTCGATACACAACTTGGTGTGCAAGGTATGGAAGATATTTGTGAAATCTGGCACTTGGTCTCTTTCTTGAGGCAGTGTGGTCCATTTGGTATACAGGTCGTCATAACTTTTGACATGGTAGTATTGTTCCTTAATAGAATCCCTGAAGGATTCCCAGGTGGCCGTGACTGAAAATAATGAGGTTTCCTCTGTTTCCTTTTGCTCACAGAAAGTTTCCCACCAATCTCTGACATGGAGAACGACTTTGAGGAGCGCAAAAGTAATCTTTTCTTTATTTGAAAAGTTATGAACACAAAAATACCCTTCTAGTAGATTCAACCACTTGTCCACAACATCTGTGTCTATATGACCTAGAAATATAGGAATATCGAAGTTTATTTGTACCTTGAAGGGGGCGACGCCTACGTTCGAAGACAATGCGTTGCCTGTTGTGAAACTATCCATCATCTCATTCGTTTGTTGCATGAGGGATTCCTCAATCAATAGTTTGAAAGGATCTCCTATACCGTCATATTTATTTTCTCCTGCCATGGGAGGTCGCTTGCGCACGAGAGAGCTTCTTTCCTCAAGAGAAACAAGCTCGAGACCCAACTCTTTGTACTCTGACCTCGTTGGGGACATGCATTAAGATGACTAGGATATGACCACTCTGATACCACTGATCCGAATTTTATGAGAAGAATGAAATGAATACAGATTATTAATAGGTTCTTAACAAAAAATAACAGAGACACAGTAAAACTGGTTTTCTGTTCAATAACCAAATAACCTGAAACTATAAAGCGCAACAAAAACAGGGTTGCTGGAATGGTGGTGGCTTATCTCTGAGAAGAGATGTGAAGGCAGTGTGCATTCACAAGAAGAAGGTTACAATGAGGATCTGAAGGCCTTTTTACAATAATATAGAATTCAAAAAGCCCTAGACATCCAAAAACCTAACCCTAGGAGATGAAGAGCCAAAAGTCATGTTGGCTCCGTTTGGGTAAGTTAGTACATGAACTTCCCGGGGTCATAACTTTTGCACACGATATCCGTTTTAGGCGTGTGATAGCCCGTTAGAAAGGTATTGTCGAGGAGATTCATTTTGGGGACTCAAGAATGGACTTGTTTAACGTTGATAAGATCGATCCCAAAAAACCTTCATTTAGGCCCTCAAAATGGCCCCGGAAGTTAAAACTGCTAAAAATAGTAAATTGCCAAAATTGTCAGAAAACTTTTTTGAGCCAGTTGGAAAAGGTGGGTGGCCACTGATATCCATATGGATAAATACTCCCTCCTTAGGAAGCAATGTTCTACTGAGATGAGGAAATTTCTACTGAATTTGGCCCCGGGTGAGCCACTTGCTTTGGTGCAGGAGCTGCCCTGCTTTGACGACTCGATAAAGATGGATCCTTTGTTATCAAGTGACATTGATCTGTTTGTCCACAATTTGATCATTGGATTCCTATTGTAGGCAGTCGGGGTTGAGCTCTGTTGGTGTCAGTTGTTCTGCAACTTCTGAGGTGTCCAATAATGGTGGGAAATAAGGGCGAAGGAGATACACGTTGAACACTGGGTGCAAACCAAGGAAAGGAGGAATGTTGAGCTGAAAAGCATTATCCCCCACGACCTTGGTGATAGTGTACGACCCATAATGGAGTTGGTGAAGCTTCCAATGGGGTCCTGTAAGGCGTTCTTTCTGCAAGTGAAACCAAACTTTGTCGCCCACATGAAACTTATGCGACACCCGATGTTGATCATGGCGCTGTTTGTACTTGTCATTGGACTTATGTAGGATATATTGAACCTATTGGTGGATGTGCTAGATCCACTCAATGAACCGGGTGGCTTTGTCAGCTTCATTTGGAGCAGGAGATGAGTCGGTCGAGGTGACCGCAAGGGGAAGTGCAACATCTATGGGTCCCAATGGTTGGAATCCCAACCCCACTTGAAAGGGGATGTGGCCGGTTGAGCTATGCAGGGATCAGTTGTAGCCATGTTGGACATAGGGAAGGCTCTCATCCCATGTGTGAGGGTGCCTTGAATTATACATGCGAAGGATATGCACAATCATTCGATTTACAACCTCGGTTTGGCCATCTGTCTGGGGGTGGAGGGACCTGGATTTGGTGAGCTTGGTGTCCAGCAGTGACCAGAGGCTCGACCAAAATGTGCTGATAAATAGACTATCCTGATCTGAGACAATGGTTTGTGGGATTCAAAAATGTACCCAGACTCGTTCAAAGAAGAGCTTAGCAGTGGCCTCTGTTGTGATGCTCTTCTTGTAGGCAACCAGAATCGCCATCTTAGAAAAGAGATCAACAATCACAAAAACACAGTCATTTCTCTGCTTGGTGGATGTGAGGCCCACCATGTAGTCCATTGAAATGGATTCCCATGGCCTGTCAGGAGTAGGAAGAGGGGTGTACAGGCCCTATTTCTTAGTGGTCGGTTTGGCAATAACGCAGGCAGTGCAGGACCTAATATACTTGCTGACCTCCTATTGAAGTTTCGGCGAGTAGAAATGTTTCTATAACATCGCCACTATCTTTTCAATGCCGAAGTGTCTTGCCACCCGATTGTAGTGGGATTCCCAGATCAGCTTCGCTAGCTCACTTGATGGAACACAGATATGGCCCAGAAGACACAACAACCCATCTTGAAGATTGAAATTATCGACAACTGTGTTTGCACCCAACATTTGGTAGGTGGTGGAAAAGTCACGGTCTGTCTCATAGAGTTGGGGCCATCCATATGTCTCATGGCCGGAAGAGTCTAGCACCGTGGTGAGTGACGCGATTAGCGGTCTACTGAGGCAATCAACGACGTGATTGGTGCTTCCTGTTTTATACTTGATGTTGAGGTGGAATTGCTGGAAGTATGTGGACCACTTTTGATGGCGGTCATTTTTAAATTTTACCTGTGTCTTCATGAACTCCAGTGGCTTATGATCAGTGTGGGTGACTGTCTCCTTCCCAAGAATTCAATATCTCCACTGGAGGCATGCTTTCACAATGGAGTACATTTCTTTGTCGTAAGTAGGGTACTTACGAACAATATCTGACAGTGTCTCACTATGATAGGCCACGGGGTGGCCGTGCTGAGTGAGAACGACACCCACATCATAGTCTGAAGCATCTGTCTCGATCTCAAAAGGATGTTGCAGGTCTGGTAGTGAAAGTACTAGGGCTGAGCACAAGCGCTGCTTCAAATTATCGAACGCTTGTTGTTGGGACTGGCCCCACACAAGATTTTCCTTACCACCACCACTGTTTATTTAGCTAAGGGCCCATGCAATATGAGAGAAACCTAACACGAACCCACGGTAGAAATTGGCAAGGCCCAAGAAGCTCCGAAGCTCAGTGAGTATTGTTGGGGCTGACCAGTCATGGATGACTTGGATCTTGGATGGATCCACATGTATGCCATTTTGATCAATGATGTAGACCAAGTAATAGACCCTGTCCATGCCGAAGGATCATTTTTCCAAGTTGGCGTATAGCTTGTGCTGCTGCAGGGTGTGCAGAACCTGCTGAATATGCTACAAGTGTTTGGCCCAAGACTTGCTGTAAATTAGAATGTCATCCAGATACACCACTACAAAATTATTGGTGAATGGTCGCAGGATATCATCCATCATCCTCATGAAAGTGGCTGGAGCATTTGTAAAACCAAAGGGCGTGACCAACCATTCAAAAAGGCCTTCCTTTGACTTGAAGGAGGTCTTCCATACATCTATCTGTTCTGTCGGGACCAGGTGGTAGCCAAACTTCAGATCAATCTTACTGAAGTATTTGGCCCCCGTGAGTTGATCAAGGAGGTGATCGATTCGGGGAATCGGGTACCTGTTTCTGACTGTGATTTTATTCAGATCCTGGTAATCAATACAGAGTCGCCATGTCCCATATTTCTACTGTACGAGCATGATTGGGCTCATACAAGGTGATGAGCTGGGGTGGATGTGCCCCTTGTGGAACAGTTCTTGGATCTTTTGCTTGATCTCCTCATTCTCTAACAAAGAGTGACAATAGACTGGCCCATTGGGTAGCGGTGCGTCAGGGGTCAGATCGACAGGGTGCTTGACCTAGCAGTGCAAAGGTACCCCTATAGGTGAGGAGAAGATATCCGAGTATTCTTCCATGACCTTATCTACTTTCTTCTGCTGTGTGAGAGGTCGGCTGCAGAGACCCTGTATATGGCTTTGATTTTTCCCTTATTCTGAGAGCGAATCAAGAAGAAGTCAAACTTCCCCATTTGAGAGATGACCTTCCTACATTGCTTAGCAGAGATCAAGGAAATAACACTAGGTGGGACTGCCTCAGGTATCCTATACAATTTCCTGTTCAAAGTAATAATAACACTATGAGGGCTAGAATCATATACAACATGAGGTTTGCATAAATAAGGTTGGACCAAAAGAACATCAAAAACTTCGAGAGGAGAAACATCACAAAATACCTCATCTTTGAAGGGCTTGATGTTGTACGACAGTCGACACTGTTAGCTGACATGGAGATCGCTTCCTTGGCGGAGCCATCCAATGGTGTATGATTGTCGGTGTGGCATTGTTAGCAGGGCCAGCTGCTTGACGACCTCTGCTAAGATGAGGTTCTTCTGGATACCACTATCAACGACGAAGTGTAGCGGGGTGCCTTTTACCCACATTTGTGAATGGAAAATGCGCTCTCCTTCTTTTGGCTTGTCTAGTTCACCAGGCTGGAGCTTGGTGGTAGTAACAGTGGCACTGGGTTCTGCGTCACTCATCCATCTTCCCCTTTCTGGTTATGGCTCAGAGTCATAATCTGTATCTAATTCAGAGGCTTTCACTTTGGCCACCGACGACTGCTTTGAGCGGCAATCAACAGTGTTATGCCAAGGGCTCTTATGGAAGTCCCACCACTTCCCGATAAGTTTCTTTTTCTTTCCGGTGTCCTTCTCTGCCTGCTGCTTGGACTGGTTGTCCTGATACTATCCATGTTTTCTTTGTCCTTTGTTCGGTGGGTTGGGGCCGCCCTTTCCTGGCTTTTGTTGTGAGGGGTTCCCAGGCCCAAATTCCCGCGTCTTTTTTTTGAGCTTTTGCTCGATTTTGACGACATATTGGTAGGCTGCGCCCAAGGATGAGATGTCCAGAAATTCCATTTCGGTCTGGATTTATCTATGCAGAGCACCACGATACTTGATCACCATATGTCCCTCTGTATCTTTGATACCCAACTTGGTGTGCAAGGTATGGAAGATATTTGTGAAATATGGCACTACTTGGTATCTTTCTTGCCGCAATGTGGTCCATTTGGTATACAGGTCGTCATAAGTTCCAAAAGGGTAGTATTATTCCTTAATAGCATCCCTAAAGGATTCCCAAGTGGCTGTGACTGAAAATAATGAGGTTTCCTCTGTTTCCTTTTTCTCACAGAAAGTTTTCCAACAATCTTTGACATGGGGAACGACTTTGAGGAGTGCAAAAGTAATCTTTTCTTTATTTTAAAAGTTATGGAAAAAAATACCCTTCTAGTAGATTCAACCACTTGTCCACAACATTTGCATCTATCTGAACTTCAAATATAGGAATATGGAAGTTTAATTGTACCTTGAAGGGGGCGGCACCTCCGTTCGAAGAAGATGCATCACCTGTTGTTAGCCGCCAAAGGATTTATGCGTACCTATCCATCATCTCGTTCCTCTGTTGCATGAGGGATTCCTCAATCAACAGTTTGAAAGGATCTCCTGTCCCATCATATTTCTTTTCTCCTACCATGGGAGGTCGTTTGGGCATGTGAGAGCTTCTTTCCTCAAGAGAAACAAGCTCAAGACCCAACTCTTTGTACTCTGACCTTGTTGGGGACATGCATTAAGACAACAAGGAGTAGATCGCTCTAATACCACTGATCCAGATTTTATGAGAAAAATGAGATGAATATAGATTATTAACAGGTGCTTAAGAAAAAATAACAAAGATACAGTAAAACTGGTTTTCTATTCAATAACGAAATAAGATGAAACTGTAAATGCAGCGGAAACAAGCTTGCTGGAATGGTTGTGGCTTATCTTTGAGAAGAGATGTGACGGTAGCACGCATTCACAAGAAGAAGGTTACAATAACACTATGAGGCCTAGAATCATATAATAATAACAATATGAGGCCTAGACTCATATACAACATGACATTTCCATAAATAAGGTTGGCCCAAAAGAACATCACAAACTTCGAGAGGAGAAACATCACACAATACCTCATCTTTGAAGGGCTTGATACCATACGACAGTCGACACTGTTGGCTGACGTGGAGATCGGTTCCTTGGCGGAACCATCCAATGGTGTAAGGTTGTGGGTGCGGCGGTTTTGGTAGGGCCAGCCACTTGATGACCTCTGCTGAGATGAGGTTCTTCTGGCTATTGCTATCAACGATGAAGTGCAGTGGGGTGCCTTTTACCCACATCTGTGAATGGAAGAGGCACTCTCCTTCTTTTGGCTTGTCTAGTTCACCAAGCTGGAGCTTGGTGGTAGCAACGGTGGCACTGGGTTCCATGTCAATGATCCGTCTTCCCCTTTTTGGTTCTGTCTTAGATTCATAATCTACATTTGTTTCAGAGGCTTTAACTTCGGGCACCAATGATTGCTTTTAGAAACAGTTAGCAGTGTTATGCCAAGGGCTCTTATGGAAGTCGCACCACTTCCCGATATCTTTCTTTGTCTTTTCGGTGTCCTTCTTTGCTTGTGTCTTGGACTGGCTATCCTGATACTATCCATATTTTCTCTGTCCTTTTTCCAGTGGGTTGGGGCCGCCCTTTCCTATCTTTTTTTGTGAGGGGTTCCCAGGCCCAAATTACCGCGTCTTTTGTTTGAGATTCTGCTCGATTTTGACGACATATCTGTAGGTCGTGCCCAAGGATGAGATGTACAAAAATTCCATTTCAGTCTAGATGTATCTATGCAGAGCACCGCGATGCTTGAGCACTAGATGTCACTCCTAATATTTGATACCCAACTTGGTGCGCAAGATATGGAAGATATTGGTGCAATCTGGGACTGCTTGGTCTCTTTCTTTCCATAGTGTGGTCCATTTGGTATACATGTCGTCATAAACTTCGACAAGGTAGTATTGTTCCTTAATACCATCCCTGAATGATTCCTAGGTGGCCATGACTGAAAATATTTAGGTTTCCTCTGTTTCGTTTTGCTCATAGAAAGTTTCCCACCAATCTTTGACATGGGGAACGACTTTCAGGAGTGAAAAAGTAATCTTTTCTTTATTCAAAAAGTTATGGATAGAAAAATACCCTTATAGTAGATTCAACCTCTTGTCCACAACATCTGTGTCTATCTGACCTTCAAATATAGGAATATGGAAGTTTATTTGTACCTTGAAGGGGGCGGTGCCTCGCTTCGAAGAAGATGCCTCGCTTGTTGGTAACCACCGAAGGATTTGCTCGAAACTATCCATCATCTCGTTCCTTTGTTGTGTGAGGGATTCATCAATCAAAAGTTTTAAAGGATATCCTATCTCATCATCTTTATTTTCTCCTTCCATGGGAGGTCGCTTGGGCATGTGAGAGCTTCTTTCCTCAAGAGAAACAAGCTTGAGACCCAACTCTTTGTACTCCGACCTCGTTGGGGACATGCATTAAGACGACAAGGAGCAGACCTCTTTGATACCAATGATTCAGATTTTATGAGGAGAACGAAATGAATACAGATTATTAACAAGTACTTAACACAAAATAACAGAGATACAATAAAATTGGTTTTTTATTCAATAACGAAATAAGCTGAAACTGTAAAATGTGGCGAAAACAAGCTTGCTGGAATGGTGGTGGCTTATCTCTGAGAAGAGATGTGACGACAACATGAATTCACAAGAAGAAGGTTACAATGAGGATATGAAGGTATTTTTACAATAAGAAAGAATTCCCAAAACCCTAGACATCTAAAAACCTAACCCTAGGAGATGAAGCGCCAAAAGTCATGTGGGCCCCGTTTGGGTAAGTTAGTACATCAACTTCTCGGGGTCGTAACGTTTGCACATGATATCCGTTTTAGGTGTGTGATAGCCCGTTGGAAAGGTATCATAGAGGAGATTCATTTTGGGGGCTCAATCATGCCTTAAAATATCCTTGAGGAGCTTGATCCTAAAAAACCTTCATTTAGGCCCTCAAAATGGCCCTGGAAGTTAAAACTGCTAAAAATAGTAAATTGCCAAATTTGTCAGAAAACTGTTTTGAGCCAGTTGGAAAAGGTGGGTGTCCATTGATATCCATATGGATCAATACTCCCTCCTTAGGAAGAAATGGTCTCCATTGCGTTGAGGTCCCCCATCATATGAAGAAATTTCTGCTGAATTTGGCCCCGGGTGTGCCACTTGCCTTGGTGCAGGAGCTACCCTGCTTTGACGACTCAATAAAGATGGATCCTTTGTTGTCAATTTACCTTGATATGTCTATCCACAATATGATCATTGGATTCTTGTTGTAGGTAGTCAGGGTTGAGCTCTGTTGGTTTCATTTTTTCTGCTACTTCTGAGGTGTCCAATAATGGTGGGAAATAAGGGCGAAGGAGATCCATGTTGAACATTGGGTGCAGACCAAGGAAAGGAGGAATGTTGAGCTCAAAAGAATTATCCTCCACGGCCTTGGTGATAGTGTATGACCCATAACGGAGTGGGCGAAGCTTCCGATGGGGTCCTATAAGACGTTCTTTCTGCAAGTGCAACCAAACTCTGTCACCCATCTGAAACTTATGCGGCACCCGATGTTGATCATGGCATTGTTTGTACTTGTCATTCGACTTCTGTAGGACATCCTGAACCTATTGGAAGATGTGATGGATCTGTTCAATGAACCAGGTGGCTTTGTCAGATTCTGTTGGAGCAGGAGATGAGTCGGTCGAGGTGACCGCAAGGGGAAGTGCAACATCTATGGGTCCCAATGGTTGGAATCCCAACCTCACTTGAAAGGGGATGTGGTCGGTTGAGATATTCAGGGCTCAGTTGTAGCTATGCTGGACATAGGGAAGGCTATCATCCCATGTGTGAGGGTGCTTTGAATTATACATGTGAAGGATATGCACAATCATTTGAATTACAACCTCGGTTTGGCCATCTGTCTAGGGGTGGAAGGCCGTGGATTTGGTGAGCTTGGTGTCCAACAGTGACCAGAGGCTTGACCAAAATGTGCTGAGAAATTGACTATCCTGATCCGAGACAACGGTTTGTGGGATTCAAAAATGTACTGAGACTCGTTCAAAGAAAATCTTGGCAGTGGCCTCTATTGTGATGCTCTTCTTGCACGCAACCAGAATCGCCATCTTAGAAAAGCGATCAAAAACCACAAAAACACAGTCATTTCCTTGCTTGGTGGATGGGAGGGCTGACATGTAGTCCATTGAGATGGATTCCCATGGCTTGTCAAGAGTAGGAAGAGGGGTGTATAGGCCCTGTTTCTTAGTGGTCGGTTTGGAAATATCGCAGGCAGTGTAGGACCTGATATACTTGCTGATCTCCTGTCGAAGTTTCGGGCAGTAGAAATGTTTCTGTAGAATCACCACCGTCTTTTCAATGATGAAGTGTCCTGCCACTCGACTGTATTGGGCTTCCCAGGTCAGCTTCAATGGCTCACTTGATGGAACACAGATATGGCCCATAAGACACAACAAACCATTTTGAGGATGGAATTTTTCGACAATTGTGTTTGCACCCAACATTTGGTAGGTTGGATGCGAAGTCAGGTTCTGTCTCATAGAGTTGGGGCCATCTAGATGTCTCATGGCCGCAAGAGTCTAGACTCATAATAATAACATTATGAGGCCTAAACCCATATACAACATGACGTTTCCATAAATAAGGTTGGCCCAAAATAACATCACAAACTTTGAGTGGAGCAACATCACACAATACCTCATCTTTGAAGGGCTTGATTCCATACAACAGTTGACACTGTTGGCTAATGTGGAGATCACTTTCTTGGTAGAGCCATCCAATGGTGTACGGTTGTGGGTGCGATGTTGTTGGTAGGGCCAGCCACTTGATGACCTTTATTGAGATGAGGTTATTCTAGCTACCGCTATCAACGATGAAGTGCAGCGGGGTGCCTTTTACCCACATCTGTGAATGGAAGAGGCACTCTCCTTTTTCTGGCTCGTCTGGTTCACCAGGCTGCAGCTTGGTGGTAGAGATGGTGGCACTGGGTTTCGCGTCAATGATCCATCTTCTCCTTTCTAGTTTTGGCTTAGAGTCATAATCTTCATCTGATTTAGAGGCTTTCACTTCGGCCACTAGCGACTGCTTTGAGCGGCAGTCAACAATGTTATGCCAAGGGATCTTATGGAAGTCGCACCACTTCCCGTTATCTTTCTTTGTCTTTCTGGTGTCCTTATTTGCTTGCGGCTTGCACTGGTTGTCCTGATACTGTCCCTCTTTGTTCTGTCCTTTATTCGGTGGGTTGGGGCTGCCCTTTCCTAGATTTTGTTGTGAGGGGTTCCCAAGCCCAAATTGTCGCGTCTTTTGTTTGAGCTTCTGCTCGATTTTGACGACATATCGATAAGCTGCACCCAAGGATGAGATGTCCAGAAATTCCATTTTATTCTGGATATATCTATGCAGAGCACCATGATACTTGAGCACCAGATGTCACTCTGAATATTTGATACCCAACTTGGTGCGCAAGGTATGGAAGACATTTGTGAAATTTGGCACAACTTGGTCTCTTTCTTGCCGCAGTGTGGTCCATTTGGTATATAGTTCGTCATCACTTCCGATAGGGTAGTATTGTTCCTTAATAGCATCCCTGAATAATTCCCAGGTGGCCATGACTGAAAATAATGAGGTTTCCTCTGTTTCATTTTTCTCACAGAAATTTTCCCACCAATCTTTGACATGGGGAACGGATTTGAGGAGCTCAAAAGTAATCTTTTCTTTATTCGAAAAGTTATGGATAGAAAAATAACCTTCTAGTAGATTCAACCACTTGTCCACAACATCTGCATCTATATGACCTTCAAATATAGGAATATTGAAGTTTATTTGTACCTTGAAGGGTGCGACGCCTCTTTTCGAAGAAGATGCCTTGCCTATTGGTAGCCGTCGAAGGATTTGCATGAAACTACCATCATCTCGTTCCTCTGTTGCGTGAGGGCTTCCTCAATCAAAAGTTTTAAAGGGTATCCTGTACCAAAATCTTTGTTTTCTCCTACCATGGGAGTTTGATTGGGCGTGTGAGAGCTTCTTTCCTCAAGAGAAACAAGCTCGAGACCCAACTCTTTGTACTCCGACCTCGTTGGGGACATGCATTAAGACGATAAGGAGCAGACCGCTCTGATAACACTGATTCTGATTTTATAAGCATAATGAAATGAATATATATTATTAACAGGTGCTTAACACAAAATAACAGAGATACAATGAAACTGGTTTTCTATTCAATAACGAAATAAGCTGAAACTGTAAAATGCAGCAGAAACAAGCTTGCCGGAATGGTGGCGGCTTATCTCTGAGAAGAGATGTGAAGACAGTGTGCATTCACAAGAAGAAGGTTACAATGAGGCTTCAAAGGCCTTTTTACAATAAGAAATAATTCCCAAAACCCTAGACATCCAAAAATCTAACCCTAGGAGATGAAGCGCCAAAAGTCATGTGGGCCCCGTTTGGGTAAGTTAGTACATCAACTTCCCGGGATCGTAACTTTTGCACATGATCTCCGTTTTAGGAGTGTGATAGCCCATTGTAAAGGTATTGTCAAGGAGATTCATTTTGGAGTTTCATTCATGCCTTTAGCTATCTCGACAAATCTCAATCTCAAAAAACTTTCATTTAGGCCCTCAAAATGGCCCCGGAAGTTAAAATTGCTAAAAATAGTAAATTGCCAAAATTGTCAGAAAACTGTTTTGAGCCAGTTGGAAAAGTTGGGTGGCCACCGATATACATCTGGATCAATCCTCCCTCCTTAGGAAACAATGGTATCCATTGCGTTGAGGTCCCCCATCAGATGAGGAAATTTCTGCTGAATTTGGCCTTGAGTGGGCCTTGGTGATAGTGTACGACCCATAATGGAGTGGGCGAAGCTTCCGATGGGGTACTGTAAGGCGTTATTTCTGTAAGTGAAACCAAAATTTGTCACCCACCTGAAACTTATGAGGCACCCAATGTTGATCATGACACTGTTTGTACTTGTCATTGGACTTCTGTAGGATATCTTGAACCTGTTGGCAGATGTGCTGGATCCGCTCAATGAACCGGGTGGCTTTGTCATCTTCAGTTGGAGTAGGAGATGAGTTGGTCGAGGTGATTGCAAGGGGAAGTGCAACATATATGGGTCCCAATGGTTGGAATCCCAACCCCACTTGAAAGGAGTTGTGGCCGGTTGAGCTATGAAGGGCTCAGTTGTAGCGATGTTGGACATAGGGAAGGCTGCCATCCCATGTGCGAGGGTGATTTGAATTATACATGCGAAGGATATGCACAATCATTCGATTTACAACCTCGATTTGGCCATCTGTCTGGGGGTGGAAGGATGTGGATTTGGTGAGCTTAGTTTCCAGCAGTGACTAGAGGCTTGACCATAATGAGATGAGAAATCCACTATCCCGATTTGAGACAATGGTTTGTGACATTCCAAAATGTACCCAGACCCGTTCAAAGAATAACTTGGCAGTGGCCTCTTCTGTGATGCTCGTCTTGTAGGAAACCATAATCGCCATCTTAGAAAAGCGATCAACAACCACAGAAACACAATCATTTCCCCACTTGGTGGACGGGAGGCCCGACATGCAGTCCATTGAGATGGATTCCCATGGCCTATCAGGAGTAGGAAGAGGGGTGTACAGGCCCTGTTTCTTAGTGGTTGGTTTGGAAATAGCACAGGTAGTGTAGGACCTGATATACTTGCTGACCTCCTGTCAAAGTTTCAGCCAGTAGAAATGTTTGTGTAGCATTTCCACTGTCTTTTCAATGCCGAAGTGTCCTTCCACCCGACTGTAGTGGGCTTCCCAAATCATCTTCGCTCGCTCACTAGATGGAATATAGATATGACCTAGACGACACAACAACCCATCCTGAAGATGGAAATTATCGACAACTTGTTTGCATCTAACATTTGGTAGGTGGTGGTGAAGAAAGGGTCTGTCTCATGGAGTTGGGGCCATCCATATGTCTCATGGCAGCAAGAGTCTAGCACCGTGGTGATTTCCACCACTGGCGGTCTGCTGAGGAAGTCAACGACGCAATTGGTGCTTCCTGTTTTATAATTGATATTGAGGTGGAATTGCTTCAAGTCTCTGGACCAATTTTGATGGCAGTCATTCTGCAATTTTCCCTGTGTCTTCATTAACTACAGTGGCTTATGATCAGTGTGGATGACTGTCTCCTTCCCAAGAATGTAATTACTCCACTGGCGGCATGCTTGCACAATGGAGTACATTTCTTTGTCATAAGTAGCGTACTTACAGAAAGTATCTAATAGTGTCTCACTATGATAGGCCATGGGATGGCCATGCTGAGTGAGAACGACGCCCACAAAATAGTCTGAAGCATCTGTCTCAATCTCAAAAGAATGTTGTAGGTCCGGTAGTGAAAGTACTGGGGCTGAGCACAAGCGCTGCTTCAAATCATTGAACGCTTATTGTTTGGACCAACCCCATGAAAATTTCTCTTTACCACCACCCCTTTTTATTTGGATGAGGGCCCATGCAATATGGGAGAAAACCAACACGAACCTACGGTAGAAATTGGCAAGGCCCAAGAAGCTCCGAATCTCAGTGAGTGTTGTTGGGGCTGGCTAGTCATAGATGACTTGGATCTTGTTTGGATCCACATGTACGCCATGCTCATTAATGATGTATCCCAGGTAATGGACCCTTTCCATGCCGAATGATCATTTTTCCAAGTTGGCGTATAGCTTGTGCTGCCGCAGGGTGTGAAAAACTTGCTGAATATGATGGAAGTGTTTGGCCCAAGTCTTGCTGTAAATGAGAATGTCATCCAGATACACCACTACAAAAGTATTCGTGAATGGTCGCAGGATATCGTCCATCATCCTCATGAAAGTGGCTGGAGCATTTTTCAAACCAGAGGGCATGACCGACCATTCAAAAAGGCCTTCCTTTGACTTGAAGGCAGTCTTCCATACATCTGTCTATTCTATCGGGACCTGGTGGTAGCCATACTTTAGATCAATCTTACTGAAGTATTTGGCCCCTGTGAGTTGATCAAGGAGGTGATCGATTTGGGGAATTGGGTACCGGTTTTTGACTCTGATTTTATTCAGAGCCTGGTAATCAATACAGAGTCACCAGGTCCCATATTTCTTCTGTACCATCACAATTGGGCTCCTGCAAGGTGATGAGATGGGGTGGATGTGCCCCTTGTGGAGCAGTTGTTGGATCTATCGCTTGATCTCCTCATTCTCTAACAAAGAGTGGCCATAGATTGGCCCATTGGGTAGAGGTGAGATGGGGGTCAGATCGATGGGGTGCTTGACTTGGCAGTGCAGAGGTACCCCTATAGGTGAGGAGAAGATATCCGAGTATTCTTCCACGACCTTATCTACTTGCTTCTGCTGTGTGGAGAGGTCGGCCGCAGGGACCCTGGATGTGGCTGTGATATCTCTCTTATTATGAGAGAGAATCAAAAAGAAGACAAAATTCCCTATTTGAGAGATGACCTTCTTGCATTGCTTAGCAGAGATCAAGGAAATAACACTAGGTGGGATTGCCTCGGGTATCCTGTTCGAAGTAATAATAACACTACGAGGCCTAGACTCACATACAACATGACGTTTCCATAAAAAAGGTTGGCCCAAAAGAACATCACAAACTTTGAGAGGAGAAACATCACACAATACCTTTCCTTTGAAGGGCTTGGTGCCGTATGACAGTCGACACTGTTGGCTAACGCAAAGATCGCTTCCTTGGCAGAGCCATCCAATGGTGTATAGTTGTGGGTGCGACGTTGTTGACATGGCCAGCCGCTTGATGAACTCTATTGAGATGAGGTTCTTCTATCTATCGTTGTCAATGATGAAGTGCAACGGGGTTCCTTTTACCCACATCTGTGAATGGAAGAGGCTCTCTCCTTCTTCTGGCTCGTCTGGTTCACCAGGCTCGAGCTTGGTGGTAGAAACAGTGGCACTGGGTTCTGTGTCAATGATCTGTATTCCCCTTTCTGGTTCTGGCTCAATGTCATAATCTACATCTGATTCAGAGGCTTTCACTTCGGCCACCAATGACTGCTTTGAGTGGCAGTCAACAGTGTTATGCCAAGGGCTCTTATGGAAGTCACACTACTTCCCGGTATATTTATTTGTCTTTCCAGTGTCCTTCTTTGCTTGTGGATTGGACTAGTTGTCCTGATACTGTCCATATTTTCTCTGTCCTTTGTTCAGTGGTTTGGGGCCGCCCTTTCCTGGATTTTGTTTTGAGGGGTTCCCAGGCCCAAATTATCGCGTCTTTTGTTTGAGCTTTTGCTCAATTTTGATGGTATATCGGTAGGCCTCGCCCAAGGATGAGATGTACATAAATTCCATTTTGGTCTGGATGTATCTATGAAGAGGACTGCGATACTTGAGAACCAGTTGTCACTCCAAATCTTTGATACCCAACTTGGTGCACAAGGTATGGAAGATATTTGTGAAATCTGGCACTGCTTGGTCTCTTTCTTGCCGCAGTGTGGTCCATTTAGTATACAAGTCGTCATAACTTTCGATAGGGTAGTATTGTTCCTTAATAGCGTCCCTGAAGGATTCCCAGGTGGCCATGATTGAAAATAATGAGGTTTCCTCTGTTTCATTTTTCTCACAGAAAGTTTCCCACCAATCTTTGACACGGGGAACGACTTTGAGGAGCTCAAAATTAATCTTTTCTTTATTTGAAAAGTTATGGACATAAAAATACCCTTCTAGTAGAGTCAACCACTTGTCCACAACATCTTCATCTATCTGACCTTCAAATATAGAAATATCAAAGTTTATTTGTACCTTGAAGGGGGCGACGCCTCCGTTCGAAGAAGATGCGTCGACTGTTGGTAGCTGGCAAAGGATTTGCGTGAAACTATCCATCATCTCATTCCTCTATTGCGTGAGGGCTTCCTCAATAAACAGTTTGAAAGAATCTCGTGTCTCGTCATATTTATTTTCTCCTGCCATGGGAGGTCGCTTGGGTGTGTGAGAGCTTCTTTCCTCAAGAGAAACAAGCTCGAGACCCAACCCTTTGTACTCTGACCTCGTTGGGGACATGCATTAAGACGACAAGGAGCAGACCGCTCTGATACCACTGATACGGATTTTATGAGAAAAATGAAATGAATATAGATTATTAACAGGTGCTTAACACAAAATAATAGAGATACAGTAAAACTGGTTTTCTATTCAATAACGAAATAAGCTGAAACTGTAAAATGCAGCGGAAACAAGCTTGGTGGAATGGTGGCAACTTATCTCTAAGAAGAGATGTGATGACAATGCATATTCGCAAGAAGAAGGTTACAATGAGGCTCTGAAGGAATTTTTACAATAAGAAAAAATTCCAAAAACCATAGACATCCAAAAATATAACCCTAGGAGATGAAGCGCCAAAAGTCATGTGGGCCCCGTTTGGGTAAGTTAGTACATCAACTTACCGGGGTCGTAACTTTTACATACGATCTCCGTTTTAGGCCTGTGAAAGCCCGTTGGAAAGGTATCATTAAGGAGATTCATTTTAGGGGCTCAATGATGCCTTCAACTATCATTAAGGAGATCGATCCCAAAAAACCTTCATTTAGGCCCTCAAAATGGCCCCAGAAGTTAACACTGCTAAAAATATTAAACTGCCAAAATTGTCAGAAAAATGTTTTGAGCCAGTTGGAAAAGGTGGGTGGCCACCGATATCAATATAGATGAATCCTCCCTCATTAGGAAGCAATGGTATCCATTGCGTTGAGGTCCCCTATCAGATGAGGCAATTTCTGCTGAATTTGGCCCCTGTTGAGCCACTTGCCTTGGTGCAGGAGTTGCCCTGCTTTGATGACTCAATAAAGTTGGATCCTATGTTGTTGACTGCTCTAGATTTGTATGTTCAAAATATGATCATTGGATTCCTATTGTAGGCAGTCAGGGTTGAGCTCTGTTGGTGTCATTTGTTCTGCTACTTTTGAGGTGTCCAATAATGGTGGGAAATAAGGGCGAAGGAGATCCACGTTGAACACTGGGTGCAGACCAAGGAAAGGAGGAATGTTGAGCTCAAAATAATTATCCCCCATGGCCTTGGTGATAGTGTACAACCCATAATGGTGTGGGAGAGGATTTCGATGGGGTCCTATAAAGCGTCATTCTACAAGTGCAACCAAACTTTTTCGCCCACCTAAAACTTATGTGACACCCGATGTTGATCATGGCACTGTTTGTACTTGTCATTGGAATTCTGTAGTATATCTTGAACATGTTGGCAGATGTGATGGATCTGATTAATGAACCAGGTGGCTTTGTTAGCTTCAGTTGGAGCAGGAGATGAGTCGGTTGAGGTGACCGCAAGGGGAAGTGCAACATCTATGGGTCCCAATGGTTGGAATCCCAACCCCACTTGAAAGGGGTTGTGGCTGGTTGAGCTATGCAGGGCTCGGTTGTAGCGATGTTATACATAGGGAAGGATCTCATCCCATGTGTGAGGGTGCTTTGAATTATACATGCGAAGGATATGCACAATCATTTGATTTACAACCTCGGTTTGGCCATCTGTCTGGGGGTGGAAGGCCGTGGATTTGGTGAGCTTGGTGTCCAGCAGTGACCAGAGGCTTGACCAGAATGTGATGAGAAATCGATTATCCTGATCTGAGACAATGGTTTGTGGGATTCCAAAATGTACCCAGACTCGTTCAAAGAAGAGCTTGGTAGTGGCCTCTGCTGTGATGCTCTTCTTGTAGGCAACCATAATCACCATCTTAGAAAAGCGATCAGCAACCACAAAAACATAGTCATTTCACCGCTTGGTGGATGGGAGGCCCGACATGTAGTCCATTGAGTTTAATTCCCATGGCCCGTCAAGAGAATGAAGAGGGGTGTACAGACCCTATTTCTTAGTGGTCAGTTTGGCAATAGCACAGGTAGTGTAGGACCTGATATACTTGCTGACCTCCTGTCGAAGTTTTGGCCAATAGAAATGTTTGTGTAGCATCGCCACTGTATTTTCAATGCCAAAGTGTCCTGCCACTCGACTGTAGTGGGCTTCCCAGATCAGTTTCACTTTCTCACTTGATGCAACACAGATATGTCCCAGACGACACAACAACCCATCCTAAATATGAAAATTATCGACAACTGCGTTTGCACCCAACATTTGGTCGGTGGTGGCGAAGTCAGGGTCTGTCTCATAGAGTTGGGGCCATCCAGATGTCTCATGGCCACAAGAGTCTAGCACCTTGGTGAGTGCCGCGACTGGCGGTCTGTTGAGGCAATCAACGACATGATTGGTGATTCCTGTTTTATACTTGATGTTGAGGTGGAATTGCTGCAAGTATTTGGACCACTTTTGATGGCTGTCATTCTGCAATTTTCCCTGTGTTTGCATGAACTGCAGTGGCTTATGATCAGTGTGGATGACTGTCTCCTTCCCAAGAATGCAATGTATGCACTGGCGGCATGCTTTCACAATGGAGTACATTTCTTTGTCATAAGTAGGGAACTTACAGACAGTATCTAATAGTGTCTCACTATGATAGGCCATGGGGTGGCCGTGCTGAGTGAGAAAAACGCCCATAGCATAGTCTAGAGCATCTGTCTCGATCTCAAAAGGATGCTGCAGGTCTGGTAGTGAAAGTACTGGGGCTGAGCACAAACACTTCTTCAAATCATCGAAGGCTTGTTTTTGGGACCGACCCCACACAAATTTCGCCTTACCACCACCCCTGTTTATTTGGCTAAGGGCCCATGCAATATGGGAGAAACCCAACACGAACCTGTGGTAGAAATTGGCAAGGCCCAAGAAGCTCCGAATCTTAGTGAGTGTTGTTGGGGCTGGCCAATCATGGATGACTTGGATCTTGGCTAGATCCACATGTACTCCATGCTAATCAATGATGTAGCCCAGGTAATGGACCCTATCCCTGCTGAAGGAGAATTTTTCCAAGTTGGCGTATAGCTTGTGCTACCGCAGGGTGTGCAGAACTTGCTGAATATGCTGCAAGTGTTTGACCCAAGTCTTGTTGTAAATTAGAATGTCATCCTGATACACCACTACAAAAGTATCGGTGAATGGTCGCAGGATATCGTCCATCATCCTCATGAAAGTAGCTGGAGAATTTGTCAAACCAAAGGGTATGACCAACCATTCAAAAAGGCCTTCCTTTGACTTTAAGGCGGTCTTCCATACATCTGTCTGTTCTATCGTTTCCTGGTGGTAGCCAGACTTGAGATCAATCTTACTGAAGTATTTGGCCCCCGTGAGTTGATCAAGGAGGTCATCGATTTGGGGAATCAGGTATCGGTTTATGACTTTGTCACCCACCTAAAACTTATGTGTCACCCGATGTTGATCATGGCACTGTTTGTACTTGTCACTGGACTTCTGTAGGATATCCTAAACTTGTTGGCGGATGTGCTGGATCTTCTCAATGAACTGGGTGGTTTTTTCAGCTTCAGTTGGAGCAGGAGATGAGTCGGTCGAGGTGACCGCAAGGGGAAGTGAAACATCTATGGGTCCCAATGTTTGGAATCCCAACTCCACTTGAAAGGGGCTGTGGCTGGTTGAGCTATGCAGGGCTCAGTTGTAGCTATGCTGGACATAGGGAAGGCTCTCATCCCATGTGCGAGGGTGCTTTGAATTATACATGCGAAGGATATGCACAATCATTCAATTTACAACCTCAGTTTGGCCATCTGTCTGGGGGTGGAAGGCCGTGGATTTGGTGAGCTTGATGTCCAACAATGACCAGAGGCTCGACCAGAATGTGCTGAGAAATCGACTATCCCAATCTGAGAGAATGGTTTGTGGGATTCCAAAATGTACCCAGACTCGTTCAAAGAAGAGCTTGGCAGTGGCCTCTACTGTGATGCTCTTCTTATAGGCAACCAGAATCACCATCTTAGAAAAGAGATCAACAACCATAAAAACACAGTCATTTCCCCACTTGGTGGATGGGAGGCCCGACATGTAGTCCATTGAGATGGATTCCCATGGCCTGTCAGGAGTAGGAAGAGGGGTGTACATGCCCTGTTTCTTATTGGTTGGTTTGGAAATAACACAGGCAGTGTAGGACCTGATATACTTGCTTACCTCCTGTCGAAGTTTCGACCAGTAGAAATGTTTGTGTAGCATCACCACTGTCTTTTCAACGTCGAAGTGTCCTGCGACTCGACTATAGTGGGCTTCCCAGATCAACTTTGCTCACTCACGTGATAGAACATAGACATGGCCCAGATGACACAACAACCCATCCTGAAGATGGAAATTATTGACAATTTCATTTGCACCCAACATTTGGTAGGTGGTGGCAATGTTAGGGTCTGTCTCATAGAGTTGGCGCCATCTAGATTTCTCATGGCAGCAAGAGTCCAGCATCGTGGTGAGTGTCGCGACTGGTGGTCTGCTGATGCAATCAATGACGCGATTGGTGCTTCCTGTTTTATACTTGATGTTGAAGTGGAATTGATGCAAGTATGTGGACCACTTTTGATGGCGGTAATTCTGCAATTTTCCCTGTGTTTGCATGAATTGCAGTGGCTTATGATCAGTGTGGATGACTGTCTTCTTCCCAAGAATGTAATGTCTCCACTGGCAGCATGATTTCATAATGGAGTACATTTCTTTGTCATAAGTAGGGTACTTACAGACAGTATCTGACAGTGTCTCACTATGATAGGCCACGGGGTGGCCGTGCTGAGTGAGAACGACGCCCACATCATAGTCTGAAGCATCTATCTTGGTCTCAAAAGGATGCTGCAGGTATGGTAGTGAAAGTACTGGGGCTGAACACAAGAGTTGCTTCAAATCATCGAATGCTTGTTGTTGGGACTGGCCCCATGCAAATTTCACCTTACCACCACCCTTGTTTATTTGGCTGAGGGCCCATGCAATATGGGAGAAACCCAACACGAACCTGTGGTAGAAATTGGCAAGGCCCAAGAAGCTCCGAAGCTCAATGAGTGTTGTTGGGGCTGGCCAGTCACGAATGACTTGGATATTGGTTGGATCCACATGTACGCCATGCTGATCAATGATGTAGCCCAGGTAATGGACCCTGTCCATGCCGAAGTAGCATTTTTCCAAGTTGGCATATAGCTTGTGCTGCCGCAGGGTGTGTAGAACCTACTGAATATGCTACAAGTGTTTGGCCCAAGTCTTGCTGTAAATTAGAATGTCATCCAGAGACACCACTTCAAAAGTATTGGTGGATGGTCGCAGGATATCATCCATCATCCTCATGAAAGTGGCTGGAGCATTTTTCAAACCAAAGGGCATGACTAACCATTCAAAAAGGACTTCCTTTGACTTGAAGGTGGTCTTCCATACATCTATTTGTTCTATTGGGACCTAGTGGTAGCCAGACTTCAGATCAATCTTACTGAAGTATTTGTCCCCCATGAGTTGATCAAGGAGGTCATCAATTTGAGGAATCGGGTACCGGTTTTTGACTGTGATTTTATTCAGAGCCTGGTAATCATTACAGATTTGCTAGGTCCCATCTTTCTTCTGTTCCAGCATGATTGGGTTCCCACAAGGTGATGAGATGGGGTGGATGTGCCCCTTGTGGAGAAGTTCTTGGATCTGTCACTTGATCTCCTCATTCTCTAACAAAGAGCGACGATAGACTGACCCATTGGGTAACAGTGCGCCGGGGGTTAGATCGATGGGGTGCTTGACCTGATAGTGCAGAGGTACCCCTGTAGGTGAGGAGAAGATATCCGAGTATTCTTCCACAACCTTATCTACTTGCTTCTACTCTGTGGAGATGTAGGCTGCAGAGACCCTGGATGTGGCTATGATCTTTCACTTATTCTGAGAGTGAATCATGAAGAAGACAAACTTCCCTGTCTGAGAGATAACCTTCCTGCATTTCTTAGCAGAGATCAAGGAAATAACACTGGGTGGGACTGCCTCGGGTATCCTGTACAATTTCCTGTTCAAAGTAATAATAACACTACGAGGTCTAGACTCATATACAACATGATGTTTCCATAAATAAGGTTGGCCCAAAAGAACATCACAAACTTTGAGACAAGAAACATCACACAATACCTCGTCTTTGAAGGGCTTGATGCTGTACGACAGTCGACACTGTTGGCTGACGCGGAGATCGCTTCCTTAGCGGAGCCATCCAATGGTGTACGGTTGTGGGTGCAACATTGTTGGTAGGGCTAGCCGCTTGACGATCTCTACTGAGATGAGGTTCTTTTGGCTACCTCTATCAACGATGAAGTGCAACGGGGTGCCTTTTACCCACATCTGTAAATGGAAGAGGTTCTCTCATTCTTCTCGCTCATTTGGTTCACCAGGCTGGAGCTTGGTGGTATAAACGGTGGAACTAGGTTACATTTCAATGATCCATCTTCCCCTTTATGGTTCTGGATCATAGTCATAATCTGCATCTGATTAAGAGGCTTTCACTTCGGCCACCAGCGACTGCTTTGAGCGACAGTCAACAGTGTTATGCCAAGGGCTCGTATGGAAGTTGCACCACTTCCCGGTATCTTTCTTTGTCTTTCCAGTGTCCTTCTTTGCTTGCAGCTTGGACTGGTTGTCCTAATACTGTCCATCTTTGCTCTGTCCTTTGTTCGGTGGGTTGGGGCCGCCCTTTCCTAGATTTTTTTTTGAGGGGTTCCCAGGCCCAAATTGTTGCGTCTTTTGTTTGAGATTCTGCTCGATTTTGACAGCATATCGGTAGGCCTGGCCCAAGGATGAGATGTCCATAAATTCCATTTCGGTCTAGATGTATCTATGTAGAGCACCGTGATACTTGAGCACCAGATGTTTCTCCAAATATTTGATACCCAACTTGGTGCGCAAGGTATGAAAGATATTTGTGAAATCTGGCACTGCTTGGTCTCTTTCTTGCCGCAGTGTGGTCCATTTGGTATACAGGTCGCCATAACTTCCGACAGGGTAGTATTGTTCTTTAATAGCATCCTTGAAGGATTCCTAGGTGGCCATGATTGAAAATAATGAGGTTTCCTCTGTTTCCTTTTGCTCACAGAAAGTTTCCCACCAATCTTTGACATGGGGAACGACTTTGAGGAGCGCAAAAGTAATCTTTTCTTTATTAGAAAAGTTATGGATAGAAAAATACCCTTCTAGTAGATTCAACTACTTGTCCACAACATCTGTGTCTATCTGACCTTCAAATATAGAAATATCAAAGTTTATTTGTACCTTGAAGGGGGCGGAGCCTCCATTCGAAGAATATGCGTCGCATGTTGGTAGCCTCCGAAGGATTTGTGCGAAACTATCCATCATCTCATTCTTCTGTTGTGTGAGGGATTCCTCAATCAACAGTTTGAAAGGATCTCCTGTCCCATCATCTTTATTTTATATTGCCATGGGAGGTCTCTTGGGTGTGCGAGAGCTTCTTTCCTCAAGAGAAACAAGCTTGAGACCCAACTCTTTGTACTCTGACCTCGTTGGGGACATGCATTAAGACGACAAGGAGCAGACCGCTCTGATACCACTGATCTGGATTTTATGAGCAGAACAAAATGAATACAGATTATTAACAGGTGCTTAACACAAAATAACAGAGATACAATAAAACTGGTTTTCTATTCAATAACGAAATAAGCTGAAACTGTAAAATGCAGTGGAAACAAGCTTGTTGGAATGGTGGCGGCTCATCTCTGAGAAGAGATGTGACGACAATGCACATTTGCAAGAAGAAGGTTAAAATGAGGCTCAGAAAGAATTTTTACAATAATCAAGAATGCCCAAAACCCTAGACATCCAAAAACCTAACCCTAGGAGATGAAGCACCAAAAGTCATGTGGGCCCCATTTGGGTATGTTAGTACATCAACTTCTCGGGGTTGTAACTTTTGCATACGATCTTTGTTTTATGCGTGTGATAGCTCGTTGGAAAGGTATCACCGAGGAGATTAATTTTGGGGGCTCAAGAATGCCTTTGGTTATCATTAAGAATCTTAATCCTGAAAAACCTTCATTTAGGCCCTCAAAATAGCCCCGGAAGTTAAAACTGCTAAAAATAGTAAATTTCCAAAATTGTCAGAAAACTGTTCTGAGCCAGTTGGAAAAGGTGGGTGGCCACCGATATCCATCTAGATCATGTATGAAATTGGGCCTTTTTTTTATAAGATCTCAAAAGGCCCATAATATCTTGCTGCCAACTTTGGGTTGCTACCCAATCTTATCGAACTTCTTTTAGAAATAGATGTTCGCCCACTTTAAAATCTCTTAAAACCCTATTATTGTTGGAATAAATTTTATGAATGTCATGGGAAACCTTTAAATTATGTAAGATATTTTTCATCTATTCTTTCATTTCCTTCAACAAATCTGACCCAATGATAGCTCTGTTTGCTTCCCAACTCACTGATGTGTTACACTTCCTACAATACAATGCTTCAAATGGGCTCAATTTTAATGAGGCTTGATACCCATTATTGTAAGAAATTTCCACTAAGTGGATGTAATCCTTACACTTTGATGGTTGGTCCATCACGTACACTCTGAGAATGCCTTCAATTATTATGTTGTCCCTCTCTATTTTCCCATCAGACTCTGGGTGATATGTTGTACTGGGATCTAAATTTGTCCCAAAGCCTTGGAACAAAATTTCCAAAATTTGGGTGAAAACTTGGGATCTCTACCTGAAACTATTGCCTTAGGCACCCCATGTAGCATGGAAACTTCTTTCATGTAGATTTATGCAATATTTTTTTCCTTGTGTGTAGTCTTTACTTGGATAAAATGTGCAACCTTAGTCAATTTGTCCACCACTATCATGATGGAATCATGTTGCTTCATTGTTTTGAGCAACTTTGTAACAAAATCCACCGTAACTACATTCCACTTCCGTTTTAGAATGGGCAATGGTTGTAATAGCCTAGCTGGATGTCTATGTTCAATCTTTACCTTCTTGCACTCTAGACACCTGGCTATATAATCAACCTCTTATTTATTCATTATGGGCCAAACGTATTGGCTTCTTACAATTGCAATTGATTTCTGGTATCCTGGGTGCCTAGCATATGACACACTGTGCATTTCTCTCAACACTGTATTTTTAATATTTCTTTAATTTGGCACATATACATGACTGATGTACATGAGGATTCTATCCTCTTTTGGCTCATAATCGTTAAATTTCTGCTAAAAATTACCTTGCTATAATGTTTCTTTTATTTTCAAATAGTGTTGATATGTATTTGCAGACTCTAAAATTCTGTCTTTTAAATAAGATCCATACATGTTGATGGAGACATCATGCATTTCATGTTCTCTTCTATCAAGTGCATCAACCACCTAGTTTTCTTTTCCTTTGATATGTTTAATTTCAAATTCACATTCACTAAGAAATTTGAGCCATCTAGTTTGTCTAGAATTTAATGTGGGTTGTCCAAACAATTTTTTTAGACCAAGGTGGTATTTCATTAACCTAAATATTCTCCCCATGAGGTAATGTCTCTACATTTTTAGCGCATCAAGAATGGTTGCTAATTCCAAGTCATGTGTAGCATAATTCCTCTCGTGCTCTTTTAATTTTTGGGACTCGTAGCACACCACATGATCCTTTTGAGTGATGAATCCACCAAGCCCTTTCTTTCATGCATCAATACACACTACAAAATATTTATTCGAATCTACAATATTTAAGATAGGCGCACTTATCAAAATTTCTTTGAGCTGCTGAAAGCTCTCTTCACACTCGAAAGTCCATTCAAATTTCGCTCCCTTCTTTGTAAAGAAGTGATTGGGCTTGCAATGTTTGAGAATCCTTTTATGAATCTTTGGTAATAACCAACTAGACCCATGAATGATATGGCATATGTCACATTTTTTGACATTGGATACCCTCTAATGGCCTCTATCTTCTCGGGATCAACTGTTATCCCATTGGTTGAAATAATATGCTCCGAGTAGTGAATCTTCTTTTGATAAAATATGCACTTACTTAGCTTGGCATACAACTCGTGCTCTCTCAAAAATTTTAGCATCATTCTCAAATTTTGTTCATGTTCCTCTCTATCTTTGAGAAGATGAGTATGTCATCAAGGAAAAAAATCACAAACTTGTCCTGGTATTCCCTGAATAATCCATTCATCAATAACATGAAAATAGTTGGGGCATTTGATAGCCCAAATGCACTACCATAAATTCATAATGCCTGTATATTGTTTTGAACATTGTCTACCTAATATCTTCTTCCTTTTTCCTCACTTGGTGATAACTTGATCTCAAATCAATCTTGGAAAAGATTCTTTCACATTTCAACTGATCGAATAGTTTAGATTATCAATCCTTGGAAAAGGGCATTTGTTCTTTATGGTGACTGTTATAACCCTATAATATATAGGATGAACTGGTGAATGAAATGTTATCTCTTTAGTGTTTTTGTTTGTCAAATGATTTTTCATTTCGCAAATAATTTGAGGAAAAAGAAAGAAAAAGAAAAAGAAAAGAAAAGAAAAGAAAAAGAAAAAAGAAAAGAAAAAGAAAGAAAAAGAATAAAAGAGGGCATAAAAGAAATTCAACAGAGCCCCATGCAATAACAATGACATGGTCCATACATTTCAAGCATGGCCAAGTTATTTTAAATTGATGTTGATAGGAGTAGTGAATAAGCTTGGCTAAACTATTTAATCTTATCCAAGTGATCTAGGTTAGTTAGTGAATAAATCTGACCAGATTGCCTAATCTTGGTCAGATAGCCCCAGGGTAGAGTAATTTATTAGTCCAACAGTTTAATCTGGGCTAATTGTCATAGGTAATTAGGTTAGAATAGAGGGTAGTTTGCATTATTTCAATAAAACCAACTCGATGATCAATGTTGAACCATGTCTTGGATGTTTAAAAGGTTGGTTGTCTAGCCCCTTGGTGATAGAAACATGGGAAAGCTTGGGAAAACCCACGACATGCACTTATCCTAAGTTTTTCCAGGTGCATATGCCTTCGCACTCACAATTATGCACAACTCATGTATGAATGGCTTAGATGTTCATGCCCAGATCTATGGTGGACAAGTCTTTCTGCCCCCCCCTCGACCGTTCTACCTTTAGCGGTNGTCCGGAATTAGAGATAATGGATGCGCGCATCTGGACGACCCAAGTTTCAGCGCCTAGATCTATGGTCTATATTGGATTCCGGACCCCCCCATTCATTCTAATTTTAATGGAGGGGTGGGGGGTTCGGAATGTGTTTTAAAGATCGTGCATAGATCCGCGGTCGAAAGGAAAGCGCGCAGATCAACAACTCATGGTATTTTTCGAACCCCCTTGACCGATCTACCTTTAACGGTGGGGGGGGGTTTGGAATGGAATTTTACTCTGGTGGCCCCCCTATCTATATGTGGCATGAATCCATTGGTCCTGAATCCCACCACCTATCATTGTCTGACATACCTCATCACCTCATGACATCATTATCCACCTTTTCTGTAAGAGTCACCTCCCATAACTCTATCAGTATTTCTCCCTCGTTCACCTGTGGAAAGCCCCTTCACCATGGTCCTTTCCCCCAATCAATAACTTCCACGTCACTCAATCATATGCTTCAGACATTGTCACCTGCCATCTCATGCTCTAAATGACCCGTTGGCCATTTATTACTGGCTAACTTATCCTTTAACCAGCTGACCTGTCTCCCGCGCCCAACGGATACCTGTTTACTCAAAACTAACCTCACCCTTCATTCCTTCACCGTTTACCCACTCATCGCACCAGATAATTTACCCCATTTTTCTCTCCATTACATTTAGCCACCCACATCTACAGTCGTCCCCGCTAAATTTTGTTTTATTTGCAGGTATTGTTACAGTAATGGCGCCAAAGTCAAAGAGAGCAGAAGGTGAAGAGAATCCTTTTCTCCCGCCTCCTATTGACCTCGACAGGATTCCTCTGGCTGACAAAGACTACTTAATCACAGACACAAGGTGTGATTTCGACTTCGCAGACCTACAATCATGGCTGAAAGAAGTTTTCCCAGACCAGAGTGACGAAATTGGGCTCTGGGAGTTCAACCTACCTTTATATCTTTTCCCCTAGATTCACCACTTCCCAAAATTCGCCCTCAAGTGCCAAGCCCATTATATCCCCGAACAAAGAGCCATTTTGTCCTTGTCCGGGGAAATTCTTTTCCTCATCACACCAGAAACCATCGACCAAATGATGCAGATATCCCGAGTCGACTCTGCCACACCTTTTAACCTTGAGATCATTACAGAGCTCTACCAGAAGCTGTCATTTCATCAAAGAGCTCAAATTTTTGAGTTTTTTCTTCCACAATCCACTCAGCTCCCCACTACAAACCCTCCTTATCCTTCCTCTCTATTCTCAATAAAAGGAAACCAGGTCATCACGTCACTATGCGCCTTGCTTGGTTATTTTTCAGATCAATGGGTAGATGAACCCATTTTGGGATTTCTGTCTATTTTCTCCATCGATGAGAAACCCACTACATAGTTTGACTACAACACATTCCTGGAGGACAACATTCATGAACAATTCATAAATTTTTCCACAGAAGGTATGTTCAGGTATTCTGCAATTCTGGCATACCTGTTCGTTTTCTTCCAAGCGAACAAATTTTTTTTTTCTATGCGGAAGATGGACAAGGATGGTAAACCACAGGAAGTAACAACATGAAACTCTCTTCTTAGACATAACTCCATGAAATTCAGCTTCAAGCAGTTTTACCACCCAGTGGTGAGTATGCTCAGCGACAGACCCGAACCCAGAATTAATGACGAAATTCAGAGGATTCTACATCTCTCGGACTTTACAAAGACTGGTGATTGGTACTTGTACCAAAATCATACTGAGATTAGAGTCTATGGGTGTGAGTTGGCCCCATATAAGCTACCCAAGTACTTACCTATTAGAATTTTCACCCTGGAATACATAAGGCAGATGATAAACTTGGATGACATACATTTTGTGTCTTTGAAGAAGAAGCAGCAACTCAGAATCAAAGGACAGATTGGATCTTTCATCTGCAACAATCGAGGCACCGGGGATGAAGTAGATAGGCTGCTCAAAGAAATGAAGTTCTTTGTTAGTTTCACGTGGCACTATGATCCGTGCGAGATTATTTTCAAGATGAGAATAAAAAAAAAATATCCCGTATGTTCACATATCTAGGCCAGAGGTAGAGAAGTTTGTAAACCAGACAGAATGGGAGCCAAACACACTGGTTGAGGCAGAACAATAGGACCCTTTGGTTGCTGTTTCACAGACGACTACACCACAAGATCCAAAGGAGAAAAGGCCTAGGAAGGACACTTCACCTTCAGTCACTGAAGTATCATCTGAGGAGTTCCGATTGCACACAAAGAGGCCAAAAACCACTTAGGCTCCTGACACGGATGGAGAAAAGGAAATTCAATCCACTACAATGACAGAGGTGGATCGATCACTCATTAGTACAAGCAAGAAGCAGATCATAACCTCAATATTTCCTAAGAAGCCTACAGACACTCCACCAGTCAACCAACTAGGCAAAAAAAGATCGAAGTTGAGTATCTTCGAGAAATACGATTTGATCAAGAAAAAGAATCAGATGCTGACCAACAACACATATGATCAGTTCTAGAAGCAAACATCGACTGCACAACACAAACTGCTATCAACATTCGATACTGAGAAGGGCAGAATGCACATGGCATTTCTCCAAGCACAGGTGCCAGACCCAAGGTAATCACCGATTACAAAAGGGAAACCTTTGAATTCCAGACTAAGGATGTGCATCCAGCTGATCAAATGGATCTGCACAGGCAAACTGGAGAAATGGTTTTCTCCACGTTGGCACATGCTTCCACTGCTGCCTCCAAATTACAAGTGTCTCTAAATAATGTCCAGACGCAGTTGAAGTTGGAGAAAATATCATCCTTTGCCAAAGATAATAGGATTAAGACATTGGAGGAACTGGTCCTCAAGATTGGATATGATCCCTCGAATGTGAAATCAGTTGATGAGATGATTAAGAAGAAAAATTCCGACATAGCATCTCTGAGGAAACAATTGAAGCTGCCACCAAAAGTAGACTCTCAGGCAAAGGAAATAGTGGAGACATAAGGAGAAAAAGATGAGATGCTTAAGTTGATCATGGAGCAGAATGCACAATTGAAGGAAATGGAAGCTGAATTGGAGAAACTAATGAAAGAGAAAGAGCAGTCAAAACCCATGGAAGTCATTCCATTGAGTGCGGTTCCCCTCTCAAGAGTGAGCACAACGTCACTAGTAGAAATTCCATCAGCAAATCCACTGGCATCTCTGGAAAATACTGTTGAATTGGCTAAATCTATGGAAGAGATGAATCTGCAGGAAACAAAGATTAGCAGGCTCAAAAAGGAGATTGAAAACCTCCATGAACTCAAATATTCTTACCAAACCAGCTACTCCAAGGAAAGACAAGTGTCAAACCAGCTCAAACAAGAGTTACAATAGCTTCGGAAGCAAACAGTGGCAGGCAAAACACTGGCCGAAGTCAAAGAAAGTGTCTGGACAGACATCACCAAGTCTATGAATGAAATATGGCCAATGATACAGATTATGTTTGAGCAAAATGAATTGGTACAAAGAAGTAAACAATCCATCGAGAAGATTATATCAGAACTGGGAGAGATGCCCACAGAGGCTAATGAAATCATCAAATTTCTGAATTCTAAAACCAGAGAGGAGCTAGAAGATCTGAGAATTGGGATAGAATGGAGACCATCCTTGAGGTCAAGAGAGTCCTGGCCAAGAGAGGAATGATGATACAGCTAGAAGAAAAGGTCCAGGATATGGACCTAGGGGTGCAAAGGTTTTTCAACAAGATCGAGGCTCTACAAAAGAAAGCTCTTCCTGGTTTGAAGGTGATAAATGATAAATTGATGACGCTCCCCGATTACAAAAAGAGACTAGATGATGTGGCTAAGAATAGTTCAAAATTTTCAGGAATACAAGGCAGTGTCACTGGCGAAGAATTCTTAGATGCTCTACAGTTGGACATCAACATATAGCATGAGATCCAGTACATCTTCATCATCAAGCCAACTTTTGCTAAGTACACAGAGATGGATGAAGTCTACTGAAGGTTACTCAAAGTCGTTGTTCCCAGTCATCTTCGATGGGAAGAGCTTTGCAATCTTATCGAGTAGTCGATGAGCTATCCCAGCCCAGTCAACTATCCAGTCAGACAAGGTCATGCAGAGGCCTCACCAACGGTTCACCCAGAAAACAACATGAAGTTTCGACACATCATCAAACAATTTCCTAGATTTTTGTAGTTTGTTAAGTTAGTTAAGCTAAAAATAGATTTACCATGTCCTGATCTTTAAATGACAGGATTGTTTGTAATTTTGAGTTATAAATACTTCACTTTTCGAAGTATTGAGGGTTGATCTTTACGCCCTGCGAGCTACCAGACTGTAATATTTTTCAAGAGATCTTCCATTAATACAAAGAGGCATTTCCACAAGATTCTTGCGTGTATTCATTGGTGATGTTTTCCTTTCTAAGTTAAATGTTATTCTCGCTTAGTTATCACACTGTTTTCTAAATCTAATCTTTGAAAGTAACGAATGTTGCAGGATTTATCTTCGTATACCATGTTTCTAACTTTAAAATATTTTAGTGTTACATCTTCTGATATTACGATAAAGAAATTCTTAACTGCTTCTTTGTTGTAATTGACATTCTCTCCTTTTCTGCTATTCCTCATTTTTGCTGCTAAAAGAATCCAATGATTACATTATCTTGCCCTGTGAAAGGTTTCTTCATTTTCTGGTTTAGATTTTATTTCATAATATAGACCCCATGGCCCAATGGATGTGTAAAGCTCTCTCAGCCAACCCAACAAAAACAACAACAAAAAAAAACAAACATATATTATTTACCTAGCCTAATAGTTTAAATTTGGAACATATTTAAATCATACAGAGAGATCCCTCTCTGAAGATGGTAGGGCTAGATCCCAGCTTCGAAGTGGTTGGATAAAGTTACCTCCCGTAGATTTCTTCTTTTCTGACAACCTCTAGGAAATTTACAGAGCGTTAACAGTGACCTTATTTGTAAACTACCCATAACCAACAAAACATATTTTTTTCTCTTATACAAATAAATTCAATCAACAACATGCTAAATTTACTCATGCAATACCATTAATAATAAAACCATGAATGCAGGTTCATCAAGAAACTCAACAAAATTCAACTTAGACATATACACAACATAATCAACATTTAAAACTTATCTTCAAATTGTTGAACTAATTGGTTGCGTACAAGGGACGATTCTGCCAACCATAGGCTTATTGTTCCAAATCTCAACAAAAAGCCACCTTGAGCTGAGGCTATGAGTCAACAAGGAGGTATGACCCTCTTGTATTTCCACTCTTCATAATTCAACATCCCAATACCCAGGTTCCACTCCACGAAAAATTCCAATCCACCAACACACTCTTTCCCCTCAACTCGCACAACCCAAGGAATGAGATCCCGCTTCACTCCACACAGTCCCTCAGTGCACTTAGTTGGATAGGAAATATCACAATTTGGGGACTCTAGGAATCCTTTGTTGTTCCAGGAGTGTTCACACAACCTTCTCAAGGCTCTTGAGCCATTTCCTCAACAAGAAATGTCACTTACATGCATCCATCCACTAGTACATTTGGGTCAAATTCTGACGACGCGTTCGATGCAATTGCCACTTTGTATTGTTGGGAGAACGACAAAAAACGAACCCCCTCAAACGTCATTTCACATGACGTCTCTTTTCCGATGACATAGATTTCGTCGTTATTGCGACGTCTTGGAGGTGGCAAGACCGACGTCTTGAACGTGGCAAGAGAGACATCTGGAACGTGGCAAGAGAGACGTCTAAAATGTGGAAAGACCGACGTCTTGAACATGGCAAGAGAGACATCTGAAACATGGCAAGAGAGACGTCTAAAATGTGGCAAGACCGACGTCTTGAACGTGGCAAGAGAGACATCTGAAACATGGCAAGAGAGACGTCTGGAACGTGGCAAGAGAGACGTCTTGAATGTGGCAAGAGAGACATCTGGAACATGGAAAGAGAGACGTCTAAAACGTCACAAGACCGACGTCTTGAACGTGGAAAGAGAGATGTTAAGAGGTATCATCTCCGATGTGGTTTCTATGGGAGCGACACTCAAAGATGTTGCAATAGCGACTATGTTGTAGATATTTAAAAAAAAAATACAATATCAATACTAAGAGGGACAGGTACATTAACCTTTGCTAAGATACTATCCATATCAATATTTAGATCTATATCATCGGTTTTAGGCAAGGTTGGTTGAGGAGGAGGAATATCTTCCAATGGTAAAGGGGGTCTTGTCTAATGAGGTTTAGGATCACTAGGATATGTCTCAGGTGTTTTATCACACGAACTCACAATTGTTGAGCTAAAGTCCAAAAGCTCAAGTGCAATCATGCGTAATAAGACTGCAAAAATATACTAGAGAGTAAGTCCCTGTTTTTAGATAGGATCAAAATAATACTGTACTTTCTTGGGTATGTCGAAACAAGTGCCATCCAATAAAAGATCCTATATACCAATGAGATAGCTGAGCAACAGAAATTCCAGAGCCTTCACTGAAACCTCTGACAATTTGTTTGACATTTAGCAGATAATTATGTCATCAATAATACAACTTGAAGTCATTGCAGGTATTGCTTTGTATCCTTTGGCTAGCACAACAAATTCACACGTAGCATGCAAGTGTTCTGTATATATACATTAAGCAGAAGAGACAATTCATAGAATGCAAATTGTAGCAATTCGAAACAACCATAACAGATTTGGACTCTAGATATAAAGCTCACAATCTCTCATGCAAAGACATTTGAGAATGCCAAATGATGTAAAATTCAATATCCCAATACTCGGTCAGAACAAGGGGCGAAAAAAGATAAATTTAAATACTTCAACAACTATAGCAGATTTGGCCTGCAGATATACAACACATATATATTCCTTGTTTGGTTTCAAATAACAACCAATGTTATTGTTATATATACAACTAATCCATCTAGTTTCAAATAACAACCAATTTTAACTGTCATATACACAGTTAATCTGTGTAGTAGATATATTAAGTGACTGAACATCACAGTCATTTTTACATCATTTTTTGATAACAAATGTTAGTCGGCCCTCAAAAGAATATTTGTCTACACCACCACCATATAAGTTGGCCAAATGTATCTTAAGCCAATAAATCCCTGTCTTTCCTAATGGTCGACCCTTAGCAAATTCTAGAAGTCCTCGACACACGTCTGAACCCAGATGATTTAAATATGAATGCATTGGGTAAGCATGCCCTTGAAAATCTGCATAAGACCTTCAACAAACATAATTCCTTTGATTGAAGTACTCAAGCATTCAACTTCATATTTTTGTATTATACTTTTTGCACTCTTTCAAAATGAGTTGAACCATGCTCTTGAGTCCTGATATGTTCGTCCCTGGAGCCATAACCATTTCTTCTTGATGATAGAAAAATCTGTATCATCTAGAATGTAACCTGGCTAACCCTCAACTCATGAAACAAAATTTAATCCCCTGAAGACGTAGTAGAAACATTTTCCCTCTCCATGCATAAAGTATTCTCCTATAGGGCCAAAACCATTCTCAAGTTTCAACCGCAACAAATAATATAGACAAACCATATGCTCTATATGTGGGGATAAGAATAGTCAAAGAGCATAACATTTCTCATATTTCAATCTTTGGTGATTCTATGTCGATAGTTAAAGCAATTCTCAAAAAACAAACAGTGGAGAAAAACCTTTTAAATGGAATCCTTTAATGGATCAGGACTATTGCTGAAAGATTTGGAGAAATTAATCTCTTCCATATCAAGAGAGATCTCAACCTCCTTGCTAATCTTTGGGCTAAGACGGATCGAGAATAAGCAAAGGTGAATTTGAAACAAATGGAGTAAGGGGGGCACTCCCCATCCCTTAACTCGTTACTGCTCAAGTCTCTTCCCCAATAGATAGCTAATGCATTTTAAGATATTTTTCTACCTGGGGAAGTTTTGTAAGGATGTATACAGTCTAGATGATCATAGACAAGGTCCGGAGAGGGCGAGAAAATTTGAAATTTGAAATACTCCAAATTCTTCGGCTATATGCCGTGATTGTAGACTAGTTTGATGTTGTTAGCTTTGGCGCAACCTATTAATACAATTCTTCTACAGTTTATGTTAAAAAAAAAAACCATTACATGGAACAATAAACAAGTCGGAATATAGATCATAACAGTTTAGGTAATTGTAACTAAATAAATATCAGCTTAAAATACAATAAGAACATTTTTAAATAGAAAGGTTACAATAAATTTCTGCACCTGGATTTTGGATGAAAGTAGAAATGAGGGGAAGTTTTTTCCATCGCAGTGGAAAGTAGGGACTAATAATGCATATTATATTAGATTGATATTCTAGAAATTACACAAGACTCATACTTGATAAAAGATCAGCCCTGCACAATTTATTAGCAATCGCTAAACAAATGTGATTTCTTTGTTGATACCATGTACATGTAAGAATAGGGACAAAACTCTAACTAGACACATTGCAAATGATACTATTTTCCCAAAAAAATCACAACCCTACAACTGCCACAAGTGATCATAGAAGGCCCATAAGTTAAGTGTCGTTGGATACAAGAAAAACCCTGTTTCATAAAAATACTAGAAAGCCTGTGAGGTATTATTAAAATATGAATTCCATGGCATATGACATTATAAAGTCCCACTTGACTATTGTACAAATTCTTATAATACAATATCTGATGGGGCATGTCAGTATCCCAACCAGTCGTGAATCAACTCATATGTTGAAATCCAACACAGTTGACCTGTATAAGATTCATTCGTTGGTGTTAGAACAAACAACTTTATTCATAGATCAATAAGAGAATTTATATTGTCACAACATATATCAATCTATGAAAACA
>ML784154.1:397856-422376 GCA_009831015.1 Picea engelmannii | reverse complement strand
CTGTAGCAATGTTGAGATCAGATTGACAACATAACTGCATTGGAATCCCTTTTATGATTTATCTGGACTGATGGTTTGAATCAACTACCTCTCGGCTCTATTGTGACCCTTCAACTGAAATATCCATTCCAATTCCCTTGATTCTGTTCATTTAAAATGGAGAAACGATTACATGCAGAACAAAAGCAATGGACCATCTATCTGCATAAACAAGTTGACCAAAAAATACACATATTTTGAGGACATTATGTTGGATGAAAATGTGCTCGAAGAAATTGCACTTCAAACAATCTATATTGGCAGGACCATGCCCAAGATACAATGAGACATGGGCAGTTTATGAAGTACTATATGCAGCAAAATATTTTCCAAAATTGAAGCTGGTTTGGGGGACAAGTCCCTGGGCTGAAGTGAGAGCATCCTCCTTCACTCCAGTACTAACATCTCACTTTAGTACTAACATTTATAGGTGCTTGTGTACTTTCTGGATCACCATTTTTTGTGGTTTTTGTCTTTGACATACCCTCTTAAAGGCAAGTTGGAAATGGCATATCGCTTGTTGACGATTTCATTCCACATTAATGTGACTCCTACTACTACAACTACTATGTCATGAGGCCAAAACTCAAGGAGTAAGAGTGTGTGTCCACGAAGTGGTTTTATATGCCAAATATAGTATACCAGCTAAGACTATGACGTAATTTTTTTTCCTTTACCCCATATAATCACAAAGATCGTTCCTTTTATTTCAAATAAAAGCACCTGGTTCCACGTAAAAAGAATCCACAAGTTTCGTGTTATTCTAATTTTCAAGGATTTTGAAGACTAAAACTACTACAAGATGCACTGAATGAATCCTTTCTCCGAGAAAGACAAACCTGTGGATTGAAATTTGACATATGGGTATTTCTTCAGTTCAAGGTGCTCATTGAAAGATAACTTCTCGCAATGTTTGAAACCATGATTCCCTTCAAAATACCTTTGAGACTAATAAAAGATACACACATGTGAGAGAGAATAAGATTATATATTGGTGCCCATTATTTTCAGAAGATAAATAATTATATGGTGAAAATTGACTACATTGCCAATAGAGCTGTGGGAAAACAGTGAAGAAGGTGGCATGTGAGGCCTTCCACCAAGGTTCAATTTTCTCAAAAGCATAAATAAGTGGTTGGAGCCAGGTTTCAATTGGGTTTAGCTTGGGATGGTTAAAGAGGGGATGTCGTTATCCTTCTCACCCAGGTTCAAATATCACTTGTAATATGTTTGCTCCTTGTGGACTGATTGGGATTGGAAAGTATCAACAATCTCTCTCACTTAAGTGCTCAAGAGTGGGATGAGATTTTTCCAAATGTTATGAAAAGTTGTTGGATATAGGTGCAAGTACTGGAAGAGTTTGTCAAAAGAACAACCCCATCATGACATCTTAAATGACAGAAAGCACTTGAGAGTAGTGGTTCATCCTTTGAATGTCATCTCCCTTGTTAAAACCATTTGCCGGTGGTTCCTGGTGTATTCTGGAGTTTAAAGGAAGCACCTCCATGACCATTCAAACAAGCATGTGCGGGTACTGAACAACTCATGGTGAAGTCTGCATCTCTTATGGAACCAAGAGAAGAAAGGTGCTCTGCAGCCTAGGGTTGGTGTGTGGGTGAAGCCTGCATCTGTTATGGCACCAAGAAAAGTGAGATGCTCTGCAGCCCAGGGGTGGTGTGTGGGTGGCTGTGGGGATCCATGAGAATTACAATGCATTGGGTGCATTGAATATAAACTTTAACATAGACCCATCTAAGACCTCTTTGATATGAACCTCCAGATTACGAAGCTCAAGGATGCCTATCTGGAATTCACACAAATGATGTTCCACTAAATATTGTATTTCAATATATAACACATCTAAATATTGGATTTCAAGATATAAAACCTCTTAGAGGTCTATACCAGACAATGGATTAGATGGGTCTATGCTACTTTATCCATGATGCAAGGAATTGGCAACTAAAGATCTAGGAGGGAGGTGGTTACATTACATATTTGAGTTATCACATAGGTTTTGCATTCATTTAGGAACTTTTGCATTCATTTAGGAACTAAGAAGAGGAAAAAATAAATAAAAACCTGCAATGGGTTGCGATGACCTCAAGGTCGTTGGTGCTGAAACCTTCGCAGGTGGTGAGCTAGAGAGAAGAGAAATCGGTGAAGGAACGTGCTATGAGCACATCGTACCAACTGGCCACCACAACTTCCCAGAAAACCCCCCAACGAAACCACTCATGGTGCCACTGAATGTCTTAAACGATAAATTTTCAGACTCTTCCATCCTTCTCTTTTATGTAGGATCCATTTCTGTCAGTTTCTTGCCCTGCAAAATCCTTAAAAAATGGACGCCTTTCACATCAAAACCCTAGTTAAATATTTATGTTTGATTCCCACAAAGGGATATATAGGAAAAACATTTGATTACACTGAGATAATAACGTAAACTGTCCACTAATTATCAGATTTCAAAGTTTCGAAACAAATTTATTGTGAAATTTTTCATATTTAACTCGTTCCTACGCAGAGGTTTCCTGGGTGAAATACTACCTATGGAAAAGCGATCCGGAAAATAATTGAAGTCCTCCGCAGTTCCAGGGAGGGTTTGAAGCAAATGTTGTGCCTTGATCATTTGTTTATGAAAATTGATGTTGATTCAGGGGATTTACATCGCTTTCCTTCGAGGCACATGACCCTAAACCCACCTGAGATGTGTGTTGTTGTTTCTCTGCATAGAAACCACGAAACATAACTTGTTGCTTCTTTGCATAGAAACCACGAAACATAACCAATAGAGAAAGGAGAGCACATGACCCTATGGACACCTTGAGAGTATCCTAGTTGGAGTGGGAGGGAAAATTAAAATAAAGGATAAGAAGCCTGCCTTTTTCCCATGAACAATGGAGAGCTTTGAAATTCTAGCCAAACTAACTGTCGTTAGATTTAATTTGAAGTTTTTTATTTTTTTTCATGATCTTTTCATATGAACCCTTTAAGGCTTTTTAGCTTTTTCATGTTAACATCGTGGAAGAATATTAATGATTAATACGATTAAAGTGGTCATTATCATAAATATGTTATCATCTTGCGAAAACAATCTTTACAAACGTGGCAAGAGAGATGTTTATGTCATAAACGTGGAAAGAGAGACATTTATGTCATAAACGTGGCAATAGAGACAACTAGGTGGAAAACGTGGCAAGAGAAACGACAACGTGGCAAGAGAGATGTCAACATGGCAAGACCGACGTTATCGGGCAAGATAATTTTTTTTTTCTTTTAATTTCCTCTATTTTGCAACAATATGGACAATTATAACGCCGCAAATAGAACGTCGGAATTTTTACAATATGTACTAGTGATCCTTCATAATAGGTCTACAACCTCATTTCAACATAAAAATCATCCCAACAATGGTTGTCCTTAAGCATAACATGGCTGGTGCTCTTTTTCTAGCACTCAATCCTCCTCTTGCTGTCCAAAACCAACATGAAAACATGACCCAAAAATGAACTTGAATTTCCTTTTCTTCTCAAGCAAGCTTGACTCACACATTTCCCAAAAAGTAGATGTACTCATACCATGTTGTCTTAAATTGGGTGGTTTGACCTTTCCCACCCACAACTCTTACTTCACTTTAATATATCTTTTATTTTTCAAAGGTGAATAAACATTAATATGAACTGGTTGAATTAATACATATGGGTAACCCCTTGGACCCTGATTTATCCCCCTCTCTTGTGGAATCATGCCCTCTTATCGTTATTGTGTCACTCGTACTACAACCAACGATTATTATTTATTAATTATTTTAATGTACATTTTACATAGCTTGGCCCTTGACCACATCAATTCATATGGGATATCCTACCTAAACATATAATCTCACCAGCCTAATTAATATTTGCAATTACAATATAATTGTGGGGATTAGAACTAGGGATATTACATCCCCTCCCCCTTATTTTTTCCTTGTCCTGAGTGCACTACACCATATAGGTGTACATACATATTCCAATGCTAGGCTCTTCAACCTTTACTCATCATATAGAATCTTATGCCTAATATCACATAGGTACTCCGACCCAAATACATTTACATAGTCTCTCTGACCCCAAAATCCATAGATACATAGGCACTCTGGCCCAAAACAATACATAATGATTTCACAGTTCAGTAACTCTTGTAGCAATTCCAACCTGCAATATCTCATTCTCCTCAGTATGCACAACCCAAGGAAGTGTACCCCCTTCCATGCACCATAGTCCCTTAGGCTGTACCCCTTCCCTCTAGGGATTCAACATAGATCAACTAGGAAGTCTTAGAGATGAGGCTCCAGGAATTCTAGCTGCAACAAATTTCACAATTTGTCGATTCCCATAGCAATTCCAACCAACAAGCTCTCTTTCCCCACAACTTGCACAACCCAAGGAATTGTACCCCCTTCTCTACACCATAGTGCCTTAGGCTGTACCACTTCCCTCTAGGGCTCCAATGCAAGGTCGAACATGAAGTCATATAGCCTTGGTTCCAAGAACTCCAACTATGATAATGGAATCTCCAAATATTCAGATAGTCGCAAATGTGCCTCCTGCATTGCATCTTTAGCTCCACTTTGCTTCTTCTACAATATTGATAGCTTGCCTCTTCTACAAGCCTAACAAATTTCTTCTTCTACAAGCCTAACAACTTGCCTCTTTTACAAGCATGACAACTTGCTTCTTCTACAAGCCTAACAACTTGCTTCTTGTACGAGACTAACAACTTGCCTCTTCTACAAGCCTGAAAACTTGCTTCTTCATTCTCCAATTGTTCCTATATCAGCCATTAATAAATTATATCCTTTATATCCATTATAATATAAAGATTATCTTATTCATAGGAGTTTTCAAATCCAAAATATAACATTTATCCAAAATAAGTTTTCAATTGTAAACCAATACTCATCTATATGGCCGCTATCTTTTCCTTCACAAAGTTGCCACAGGAAATAATTCAATTGAATTTTCCTCTCTGACACACCCACATGATCCAACCACAATTCCATATGCATTACTAAGTTGTCGCTTCCTTTCTATACTCACCCTCCAAGCTTAGGCATCCCCTTTTCTGCTGCACGGTCCCTCAGGCGATCCATCTTGCCAAGGCTTTCACATGCAAGGACAGTGCCAACGTACTGCTAGAATCCTATTAGTAATCTGTAACCTGAAAAAATCATAGGGTTCCAGTGTCCTAACAATAACCTTCTTCCCGATATTTTCCACCTTCACCAACTATTATCTCATTTGTACACACATACAATCATCATGAGATATCATTATAACAATTTCACTTATTAATTTTCAAATTTGTTTCATACAGGAACAAAAATTTCTCAAGCATGAGTCTTCTACTCATAATTGTTAGTCTCTTGCATTAGAAAGCATTAGTCTTCTTCGTGGGATTGCATCATTTCCATATCCAAGACCATTTTCTTGCATTTTCTCAACTTTCATGCAACCAACAGATTGTTAGTATTTATGCACATTAACCTCTCATTGCAGCATTTGCAATCAACTCATAAAGTGATTTCAGAATTACATTCCTCTAAAACTTCAACCACTTCCACTATTATTCATGCTAAATGGAATGAAGCTACCATTCCATGCACATGCATTATCTCGAATACCAAGCTATAATGAAATCAAACATTATCGATAAACCGATGTGGCAATACCCATGGCCACATCTACACAATGCACCCTTGCATTGACTATGGAATACCACATATGTATGCCATGTACTCAACCATGGTGAGTTGGAAGGTTCAATGAATTACTCAACACATCATTCAAACTCTTCCCCATTACTTGTTTGGCTATTTGGATACCTTCCTCTTCGACCCATACACAACACCATGAATTTAATCCTTTAGTGCTCTTTAGTGTCGGTAAAGTGGTTGCAGTCCAAACATTGGTTACAAAATGGAACACCATTAATCACTTGTATGGAACTACAAACCTTCCATATCCAACCACATCATGGCATCACACATGGATAGCTCTATTGGCATCCATTTCTACATTAGGATTATGTCTTCTGATTTGGCCTAGTTATGACCTCATAACCAACATAAAATACCAATAAATGCTATATAAACCCATTCAAGCATTTAAAAACATTTGTATACTCAATACCCTCCACATTTACACATCAATTCAAATATTGAACTTAACTGAGGGAATTTTTACCTCAATTCCCTTCATAATTTTATGCAACATAAGCAACCAAATGCATACATGCATGGTTTTCACTACATTACTTGATGCTACCTGATTAGCTGATATTTTTTTTTGTAGAATCTTGCAAGCTCCCTTCATCAACTTCTGGTCAACATTTTACCATCTTCATTTGTCTTCATACGAATGGACTCCATATACAACAAAAAATCATCAACATTATTTTCAGCCATGCTATAAGCATTTTTACTTGATACACAATCCATCATTAGTCATATTCAATTATCATAAAACCATTATTGCATATATAACAATAGATTACTCTCAATCTATGAACATGCCACATGTATTCCCAAGCATTTATTCATGCACTAATGCACATCAATATGCACCAAACATTCAATCTCATCATTCCAACTAATGCACATGAATTCTATCTTTACTATATGCATCATGTATATATTCTAGTATAAACTCTAGGGAATATCTTTTCTAGCTTCTTGTGCTCCATGTAGTTGTACTTGAATCCTTATAGATCCATGTAGCTATGTGCACCATCAATATTCTCATCTATGCACTATTGTTCTCCGATTTGAACCTATTTTAACCAAGTCCCACTTGGCCATTTTGCAATTCCAACCAATATTCCAAAGTGGCCACTACCTCCACTTAGGCAACCATGTTCCAAATTTAACTTGCTAGAACCTCCCATCACATTGGAATGATGTAATTCATATCATTCCATGATTGGAACTTTGAAGTGAATAACAACTTTTATTCTATCCCTTGAATTCTTTGTACATGTACCCTGCTTCCACTATGCACTCTGATAACATAAATGGCTTTCATTCTTTCCCTAGGATACTTCAGCCGTAGTTTCCAATTCATAGCTAACAACCCTTTTTCTAAGCGTTCATATTCTTGCACATAGATATGGCTCACACATCACCTCCTAATATCCTTTTTCTCTTTTGCAGCAAGCTTTGCATCTATAAACACATCTCTACCTTCAAGGCAATGGGGTCTTACCTTTCCTTTCTATTCCCATTAATGACATTCTTCACTTGTTGGATTCATGTCTTCTATGGGAATACTTGTTGATATGACCTTGCAATCTATTCAAATTATGTAGTAGCTAAATTACTAATTTGACTCTACTCTTCTGGAGCCCTTCGTCAACTTTTCATTTCCTACCCTGTAGCTCTTTATTTCCTTAGCCAAATTCTACAAGATATGCCCTGCTTCCATGTCATTTCCCTGCAAGTAATAACCACTTTGGTGCTCAAAATATTTTTCTAGTTTATAACTTATGTCATATACAATATCAAATTCCTTCCGTTCCTCTTTTTGTAACTTGTATTTATTCAAGAGTAGACAACCTACATCATCAATAATTTTTGTTGATAAATATTCCAACACCTTTGCAAAAATGCCCCACTTGGTTCTGGCATTTTTTTGATGATTAATCTCCCTATTCATCCAGTCAATATGCTCTTGACATAACATTCTCTACTTGTGTGTTACCTTTCTCATCAACACTACCATGTTACTAGGATTCAACCTCTTTTCATTACCAGGAAATTGCACTTTCAAATGTGCCTATATACCTTTGCATATGCACCATCATGAGCATTTGAACTCCTTACCCATTACTAACATATGTCTTGTACCTCTAACATTTGGAAATGTTTTTTTTTCAAAAATTGATGTTATTTGGAAAACCTTCATTTTGAACCACTGCATGGTTTACAAAGCTCAAATACCCTTTTCCCTACAACTTTATACAATAACCATATAGTCTATTGGGGAATTCAATCCTTCTATCATGTTTTCCTCATGATTTTCTTTCCAACGACTATACTCATGCCTTAATCTAATTTCTGAGCTAAAAGTTATGGCCTTATGAAATCAATAGTTTCACCCCTTTTTGCACTTGTTTCACTCGTACCAAAAATCTTAAGGCCTAACTTCTGCCTTTTATAGAAGAAAATATGGCAAGAACCATAATTTTTTTTATATCGAGTGCCGATAATATTCATGATTTTGAGTACATAACAACTCTCAAATTTATAATCTAACACTCCAACTAACTTCTGTATCAATCTAGATTTGGCAATTTTTCCCTTTTGCATTTCCTCCAGACTTATAATTTTTGGCCAAAAATGGTTATTTCCCAAACGAAGCAGAGTTGAAAAAAATCTCCTCAAGAAAAAGTTGTCCTGATTTATGAGTATATAAAAAGTCAAGTAAATAGAATTTTATGGACAGGTGATCGAGGGTCCCTTTTCTTCCTCTAAAGTTTTCAAAAATCCCCCTGACACACCCAAAAACAATGGATTTTTCCCTATTTCAGCATCTCCACCCTAACTCCCTTTGAATTTCACTGGGAGGCCAAATGGGTATCTTCATGCCTTATTTTTGAGTTATTTATACAATTTTCACCCTTATCTGGGGCCCGATTAGTCAACACGACCCATACCTTCAAAATTCATTATTTTGCATTTTTCAGAAAGTGGAAGTAAAATTAGTCGATATCCCTCATTAAAATTCTTGTAGCCCTTGTCACTTCAGATAGACACCTAAAATTTCATCCAAATCCAAGTTAAACTGCTCATGTTATGTCCAAAACAAGTTTTGGGCTTTGAACTGTTTTTTTTGTAAAAAGGGATATCTATTTCTCCTCTTTTCTTCTTCTTTCTCTCTTCCTTCCTCTTATTTATTTCCTTATGGGTGATCAATATCTATCCCTTTCACCAACGTTTCGATGTCAAAAAATCATTTTTCACCGATGTATCGACATCGAAATATCTTTCAACTGTCGATGTATCGACGCACAACTTTCTTTCCTCATTGATGTATCGACACAAGATTTATTGTCATCACCAATATATGTTTTATCAACAACTTATCACATTTTCTCGTCGATGTATCCACGACTTAGATTCTTTTCTCACTGATGCATTGTATCGATGAAAAATTTACTTCCTCCACCAAAACTATCCTTTATCGACAACTTTTTTCTTTCCTTGTTGGTATATTGGCGACAAAAATATTTTTGTTGTCAGTGTACCAACGACTAAAATATTTTCCTCGTCAATGTGTTAGAGGCCAAAATATTTTCCTTTCCGGTGTATTTGTGATGAAGAGATTTTTCTCGTTGACGTTTCCTTTGTCGATGACCAAACGATCTTCGAAGGCTCATCCTTTGTCGATTTATTAACAGAGATATCCTTTATTTTCCTATGTATCAATGAAGATCTCCTTTCTTTTTTGATACATAGTGTATTCGTGGCTCCATCATTTTCTACACAGAGTTGAATTTTTTCAATTTTTTCGAACTCACGAGTTTGCAATTGTTGCGAATCTCTGAACTTGGATTCTAGGGATAAAATTGATTTCTCCAAGCTGCATTCGACCCTTTAATAAAACAAGGCGACCTATGCAAAATAAACCCAACACAATGATTGAATTTTGAGGGGGTTTTAACCCTGAATTATTTGCTAGGGGCACTTCAAATTTGCCCCCAAGCACCTGTGCGACTGCTACAAATTCGAGCATTTTGGCCTCTAAGACCAAAACCCATTTGAAAAATTCACAAACTTGACATACCCATGTCAATTTAAGCTAAAGTAGACCCAAGAATTGGGGAATTTTCCTGATTTCACAAATTTCCTCCCCAATTAAAACCACAACAACAATTGTATTTGTGTTGCAACATATCTCGTAGGCTCAGTGCTATAACCTACAACTCTACTACCCATAACTAACATTTTTTTTTTTTTCTCTTATACAAATAAATTTAATCAACAACATGGTAAATTTACTCATGCAATAAAAACAATAATAAAACCATGAATATAGGCTCATCAAGAAACTCAACAACATTCAACTTAGACATATACACAGTGGAATTAACATTCAAAACACAATGGAAAACTTATCTTTAAATTGTTGAACGGACTGGCTGTGTACAAAGGACGATCCTCGTAGCCATAGGCTTGTTGTTACAAATCTCAATAGCAAGACACCCCTGAGTTGAGGCTATGAGTCCACATGGAGGTTTCACCCTCTTGGCTTTACACTCTCTATGATTTAACAACCTGATACCCATGTTCTACTCCACAACAAATTCCAATCCACTGGCTCTCTCTTTCCCCTCAACTTGCACAAACCAAGGAATGGGATCCCCCTTCATTGCACACAGTCCCTCAATCCTTCCCACTACCCTCCCGAGCTCTAGCACACTCAGTTGGATAGGAAATATCACAATTGGGGACTCTAGGAATTCTCTGTATATGTTATTCCAAAAGTGTTCATAGATCCTTGTTGCACCTCTTTTGTCACCTAAATGAGCAAAACAAAGGTGCTTACAAGCTTAGTTGGGTTAGATAAGCAAGCCAGTAGTAAAGGAAAGGGTTAGAAGAATAAACATATAAGACTAAGCTAAGAATTAAACTAGGAAAGGAAAAAACAACTAAACTATTGTGCATAAGGACATAAGAACAAGAAACAAACAAGACTCATGTCACCAATGGAAAGGATTGTATTAGTGAAAAGAAAACACCAAATATAAATGGGACTTTGGGTCCCTTCCTCCTCCAAGGGAGGGCTCTTGGACCCCCAAGATTGAGCTCTTCTTACAACTCAAAAACTTGAAAGAAATGGTGAAAGAATCCCAAGCTAACCCACTCAAAAGGTTATGTGGATTGCCCGAATGGAATGATGTTAGTATGCTCTTGATGAGAAAATAGGTTTCCCCAAGAGAATAGCAGTAGCATAACCTTGCAAATGAATTCCTTCAAAATTTAGTGCACCCATGGCCTTGTTTTATAGCACCACTTTGAGGTATTGTGCAACCAACTTTTAGTGTGAAAAGTGGCTATTTAGGGCACCTTTAGGTCTTTGACTAGCTACCTAGCTGGATCCAGCCGAGATTTGGATGTCAAATCGACTTGGAAGCTGAACCAGAAGTGGGTGGGAGGCTGACCAACATCATAAATGCGCCATTCTTAGGTGTGCATGGATTTTAGCGTCCACAGTTGCGCATCATGTGTATGTGCACTTTTCTTGCGTTTCTTGATGGCGCATGTGCGCGCGCACCCTATGTAGTCATAGCACATCTTGATTTTATAACTGGTTTTATAGTTTTGGACATTTTGGAAATGTTTTTTTTGGTAATTTTGGTCCATGGATGAACTCATAGTTGTTTGAAGATGCTGGATTCCTGTAACCATTTGCGGATGAAATTTCAGTGATAACAGATGCCCCCTGATGGATAAGGTTAGGAGCATATGGATAGCTGAAATTCATCTATGTTTCTTCTACTGAGAGTATCGTTGTAAGAAAGAGCGATAGTGAGAGTATCAAGAGTGACCCGTTGGAGGGAGAAGGGAACCTGTAGGACCCAACCTTTCGTAAGGTGTGGAAAATAAATTGTGTACAAATGAGTTGGGTATGCCCCATGCTCATGTCATGTAACTAAAAAAAGGGTGTTGTACAATGACTAAAACTGTGTGTTGATGTAGACAACTGCAGCGCCCTCGGGGGAGGTTTTGATAAAGGCAGAGGACAATTCTGATGAGGAACATACTCTGAACAGTAGGCAATGACACCTGTAAGAAGTATCACAGATTCTGTGGGCATTGATAGCCTAACAAAGTTCAGAGGTCTTCGGCAAATATAAAAAACAATTGCAATAGTGGCAAAGTAAGACCCACCGTAACATGAGAAAGTATTGAAGTCAAATGTTATGGGGGTCAATGATAACAAAGAGAAATGATGGTTCTCCCTGTGCCATCCGAGATTCCTAATTGTAAGGTTAATGAGAGTCAAGATACTTTCGCCCTTCTGGAAATTGTGCTGATGTTGACAAAAAGGGAGACGCGACTCCAAGAAGCAAAGGGCTTCGTGAAATCCACTAGGTGAGGTCAGGAACTGAGGAGGTACATGGACGAAGTCAAGATGTGTGGAGACTCAAGACTGCCCTTGGTTGGGGATATATGCGAAGTGTAAGTGGCCGCAACCGTTCAATAAGGTCGAGTGTCAGGGGGACAACGAGACGTGGGATAAGTTGTGCCAGAGGAGGGACAAAGTGAACAAACTCAAAGAGAAGAGGTAGGTGGCCTGTGGGATACTCAGAGTTTATGGATGATGTCAACAGGAGTAGGTGATAAGGAATGCCCCAACCAAGGGAGACATGGGTTGCATTTGCCAAGAAGGTCGCTAAAGGTGATGAAAAAAAGCTATGGAAAATGCTGGAAACAACGACTTAATGCAGATACAGAAATGGGTGCTTCAGTGTAAGATGGCTTAGCCTGAGGATTGCGCAAGTTGGTGTAAAAAACAAGTGGAGGGTTGGGGCCCCATAGGCGAGTTTCTGTAGTAGGGAGATGTATGGAGGGAAATCTAAAGATGGGCAAACCGGTGGTGGATGAAATGGATGGTAAATGGTGCTGCGGGAGTGCAGTCAAAACAAAACCATGAGGAAGTGCCCTGGGAGTCCATTGGGTAGGCTAGCAAAATGAGGAGAAGGAGTATGTGGCTGATTCACGACATGATGTAAGACTAACGGGACTCCCATCCCTAAAGGTTGAAAATAACATGAGTGTCAAAGTGCCAAGGGGGGCTATGAATGGGACAACTCATGTGGGGGAGAGTGCTACCGGGTGACAGTACCCAAAATGCAGTGGAGGTGACAGTACTGCAGAGCCGGATATAGGGACCCTAAAGGCAAATTTCAAAGGGTGTGACTGGAGATGCAATTGAGATTCAGAGGGAATGATTACATGCCAGTGTTGATTATATACCTGAAGGGGTTGCACTGGTGTGTGATGACTAAGTACCTGCACACATGACAACCAAATACCCGATGTGAACAATATCTGAAGAGAATTGAACATATAATCATTAATTTGATAATTTTGAACATGAACATGCGTACCTGAACGGGGTATGGAAAAATGGCTCCTCGGGGGCTAAGGATGAAAAATGGTCTGGGAACTATCTTGATGTAGAGGATGGGGTTTTGATCCCGTGGCTGAAGACGGATCGAAAAACAGACGTCCGAAGCTCCCGGAATGGGGTCTAGAAGTTTGCAAAAAAGGACTATATATATCTATAGGCCCCACACTGCCACCTCATTTGTACCTGCTGTCAGAGTGATTGGACGAGAGATATTTAGAGGAGATTTGGAGATTTTGGGAGGAAGAGGTAGCTGATTCAGGACCAACAAGCTTCAGGTTAGTTGTCTTATCAGCCTGCATAAAATTAGGGTTTCTATTTTTGGGCAGGGCCTGTATGGAGGGCCGTACAGGGGGTTTTGTGGGTGTGGGCCCCCTATGGTGCAGGCGATCGAGAAATATACGCGCATGGGTGTTCCCCTGTAATGCAGATATCCACGCACAGGGGCACCTTAATGGGGGAAATAGGTGCACACAATATGCGTGCCTATAAGATAAACAACTGCGCATGCGTGCACAACTGTATAGTGAACATGCGCGCTATGATGCACGCTTGTATATGTGACAGGGGCGCATGAAGGTGCCTTTGTATGGCCGATAGGTGTGCATGTGGGTGCGCCTATGGGATGAACAGGCATGCATGTGTGTTCGCTTGTGGGATGAACATGCGCACATGTGTGCGCGCCTATGGGGTTAAACAACCATGCCTTGGAGGCAAAGCTGACAAGTGAAAAACTTATCTTTTTTGGAGATGTTAATGTGTTTATGTTTGAGATGGCTGATCGAGAACTGAATTATGTGGTTGCAGGTGATCATTTGATTAGACAATGTTGGTTCACTGGAGAGAGAGATATTGGTCACAGCTCAAGGAGGCTGTGACTAATGAGGAGTCGACGATTCATGATACTTTGGCAGCTTGTGGGCTACTAAATTTCTTTGAGTGCCCCTTGGTACGGGTCCAGGAGTACCTCCTACAGTTCTTGATTGGGATGTGGAGTCTGGATTTGCATTTTTTTATGGTGCAGGGTGAGAAACTGGCCTTCACTACAGTGGAGGATGTATATTTTCTGACTGGGCTCCCTTTTCGGGGAATGCCCTTACCGACAGAGCCCGTATTACCTGGGGATGGGCAGTTGGCTACCTTAGGCCGAAGGTACATTACGAGGAAGGACTTTATGTCGGGATCCATGGTGAGTATCGAGGCTATGGATGCCCTGGTTCATCATTGTGTGGCAACGATGGTTGTGAGGGTATATGGGTCCCTCGCGACTCAGCGGATCAGTGGTGGTCAGCTGAGGATTATGGGGAGGGTGCTAGCAGGAGAGCATTTTGCTTGGGGCATGATGCTGCATGCCAAGATGGTAGGGAAGCTAGACAGGTGTCGGGCTACGGACTCAGGGGAGTTCTCTTTTGGGTCCATATTGGTTGCATGGTTTTTGGAGAGGGTGCCGATGTTGCGCCCTAGAGTGTTATTGGGCACACCTGGTGCGTGAGAGCCGCGACTAAAGCAATGGTTTAGGATCTTGATTCGTCATGGTGGTGGGGAGGGTGGCCATTTTTTCACGGTCGAGGATGCACAGGTGTGGCGAAAGATGCTGCAAATCATACTACAGTATCCGAAATATGGGGTGGACTTCTGGGATGATCCAGAGATGGTGTTACCTCTAAGAGAGGTGTTCGACCACTGAGCTATGATGTGATTTTTTGATGTTTTGATATTTAGATAGTATAACATGTTTATTATGTATAGATGGATCCTGATGATATCCTTTGTTTGTTTGAATGTGTAGATGTGGGACCTCATGGGCACGAGGTTGAGTTGGTTAGAGCGTCGGTTCGTCAGGGGCCGGTGAGACCTTCACGGGGAGAGCCATGGGTAGGAGAGAGACGACGATGGGAGGATGCTGAGGTGAGACTTGCTGGTGATGAGAGAGCGGTTAGGAGATGCCGTTTTGACAACCCTGGTGCAGGGCCATCACATACTCCTCCGGCCGAGGCCGGGGGAGAGTTTGAGGATATTCTTCGCCGCTTGGAGGCGGTGCTACAGGGAGTGCATGAGGGCATGTGGTCGTGTATCCAGGATGAGGGCGTCCTAGAGCAGTGTGTGGTGGTTTCGTTGATGTGGCAGACCATGGTTCGGAGAGCATAAGTAACAGGTGCTGCGATGACTTGGCAGCTACCTCCAGGTCCGGAGGGACCGATAGTGGGTGGGGCACCACCTCCTGAGGGAGGGCCATGTGGTGGTGCTCTAGAGGCACCATGAGTGTCTTTGTATGTATTTTTGTATGTTATATAGGCTGGTGAGCCCATTTGGTGTGGTGATACCAGTTTTGTATTGAGGTGGTTCACCGACCTATGGATTTTGTACAGGATGTATTCTATTTTTTGTAAATATTTTGATGGCACATTTGATCGATATATATATATATATATATATATATATATATATATATATATATATATATATGGATATAAATTTTGGGATCTTTGTGATGTTCACATGTGTGTGATGATTTTTTAATGTTGTTTATGATGTCTAATCTATATGCTGTGACAAACTTCTGATGGTTTATGTGTGTGTAAAGGTGTCTTGATGTGATATATGCCAATCTAGTACAATGTTAGCCCTGTTATCTGTGATTTGATTAAATTTTCTTGGAATATGTGTAAATGTAATGAAATCAAAATGTCAAGATAAAAGTCTAACTTGCAGGTATTTGCGAAAGAGGCAAGGATCGCAGACACGGTACACATTATTGAGCTGGAGGACGACCAGTTGGGAGTCTAGTAAGATGCTAAGGTGACAAATATGATGATGGCTGGCATCGACGAGGAGACCAATGAAGACAGTGTACTCAGCTTTGTTGTTGGTTGGTAAGACCAAACATATTCCGCTGGAGTGGAGCAGTTCATGTGAGGGGGAATAGAGGGACCAAGCAACCGAAGCGAGATTCTATGTCCAACGGCTGGCGCCGTCAGTGTAACCGATGTGGTAGGCTGATGGAGGAGGCGTATGTCAATAAAAAAAATTATATTTTAGACGTGAGGTATGGAAAAAAGATTAAAAACACTACAAAAGAAATAACCTAGTGTAGAATGGCTACGCTTAGGCATAAAATTTCTTTAAGTACAACCCGTTGATGGGTTCTTTGAGAGAGAGGCCCTTGGGGGAAGCCAGGATGTATGCGCCTTTAGTGAGGCAACACTGGATAATGTAAGGGCCATGCCATAGTGACTCGAATTTTGCATGGCTGAGGGTATCATGAGCGATATCCTAAGCAAGGATGAGGTTGCCTTTGTGAAATGAGCGAAGGTTGACATGATGATCAAAGGTGGATTTTGACCATTTTTTGGCTGACTCATTGTTCTGTAATGAAGATCGATGATCTTCATCCAGGGAATCTAAGTTCAACAAACGCTGCTCCATTGGAGTAGTGTCGGGTAATATCTCAATCACGGTGCGTAAGGTGGGAATTTCACACTCGATAGGAAGAGTGGCCTCGACCCCATGGACTAGATGAAATGGTGTGAAACCAGTGGTAGTTTTCACGGTCGTATGGTAAGCCCATAGCGTGCAAAATAACATATGATGCCAATTGGTCTTATGTTTGTTAACTGTGTGCTGCAACATGGTCTTGAGGACCTTGTTAACTGCTTCAACCTGTCCGTTGGACTAAGGGTAGTATGGTGAGGCAAACTCTTGGGAGAATCCTAACCTGGATGAGAGTTCAACGAAAATCTCATTCTCGAAATGTTTCCCATGATCAGAGACTAGTTGGAGTGGTACTCCAAAGAGGGATATGACGTGGTTAAAGAAAAAATGCGCTGTGGTGTCAGCAGTGTTGTTGAAGGTAGGCATGGCTTTGGCCCACTTTGTGAAGTAATCGATCACAATGACGATGTATTTGTGTCCATTTTTGGATGGAGGGTTGCAAGTCATGAAGTCGATGGCCCATTTACAAAAGGGGCCTGCAGTAATGACTGGGTGTAGAAGAGAAGGTGGTGCTCGTGCTTTGTTGGCATAAAGCTGGCATTTATCACATCACTTCACAACATGAATGCAATCGTGAAATAATGTAGGCCAAAAGTAACCTATGCGGATGATTTTTTGAGCGGTGGATATCCCCGAGAGGTGGCCCCCGCAAGTGCCGCTGTGGTATTCGTTCAAGACTCTATTGGCCTCGTCAATAGTCAAGCATCGACGAAGTATGGTGTTGACCCCTCGCTGATATAAGATATCTCTGATGAGGAGATAGCGGGGGGCCTGATGGTGAATACATCAACGATCATCTTGTGAGAGGTGGTTACCAAACTTTTGGGTTCGGAGGTAGACGAGGAGTTCTCTGTACCAAGGATCATCTGAAGTGATGTAAAAGAGATGTTCACTGGGGAAGTCAGTATTGACGGGGGCATTGGTAGTATCAGAGGGAAAGGCTGTGACGATTTCAACAAGGACAAGATATTTCTTGGTCTTGGGTATTGAAAATTCGAGATAGTACTCCTGAAGGATAACGATCCATCGGGCAAATTTACCATTAATTTTCCGACGAATGAGCAAGTATTGCATGGGGTTGAAATCTGCTATGACTTTGGTTGTGTGAAACATAATGTAATGGCGCAGTTTCTGGACTGTGAGGACGACTGGAAGGGCTTGTTTCTCTTCGTGATTTTATTTCAAGGGTGGCCCTGAGAGGTTTTTACTAATGTAGTAAATGACATGCTCATGATCATCATCTTCTATTTGAATGAGAACTCCTACTACTGAGATGGTTGAGGCTGATATGTAGAGGATATAGTCATGATTATAGTCAGGTGAACTAATTAAAGGGCCATTGGAGAGTGCCATTTTAAGATTTTCGAAAGCATTTTGGGCATGTTCATCCCAGTGGAATGGGATGTCATGGTGTAGTAAGTGAAGGAAACCGTGTGCTCGAGTGGCATAGTCTGGGAAAAATCATCGTAAAAAGTTAGCTTTTCCTTGTAGGCCCTGCAGTTGGCATAAATTCTGAGGGGGTGGAATTTCTGTGATGGCCTGGAATTTGATGGGATCCATGGTAATACCACTTTGGGAAACGATGAACCCGAGGAGGTGCCCGACAGTGACACAAAACACGCACTTGAATAGGTTCAAGTGTATGTTGTATTGATGACATCTTTGGAAGATGATTCGTAAATCATCAAGATGCTGAGTGTGTTTTTTGGATCGAGATGTGAGGTCGTCCAAGTATGCGAGGATGATATGAGCCAGATCATGAAAAATGTATGTCATAGGCCATTGGAAAGTTGTGTCAGTGTTCTTTAGGCCAAAAGGCATGACACGATATGCAAAAGTACCCCAAGGGGTGGTAAATGCAGTCTTGTATTGATCGGCTAGATGGATTTGGATTTGGTTATAGCCAGAGAAGCCATCCATGAAGGATAAAGCCTCGTGGCATGCGTAGTCGTCGATAATTTGATTGATGAAAGGTGTTGGAAAGTTGTCTTTCTGACATGCGTGATTGAGATCGCAAAAGTTCGTGCATACACAGATGGTGCCCTGTTTTTTGTTAACAAGGATAGGGTTGGAGACCCATGAGGTATAGGTGATGGGGTAGATGAACCCAACAATGCGTAATTTGTCAATTTCGGCTTTGATGGCCGCTGCTTTGGATGGGTGTAGCGGTCATTGTTTTTGGCGAACCAGTGTGATATCAGGCCAGGTGTCTATGCGATGTTCGACAATAGAGGGATCAAGGCTAGGCATCTCTATGTATGACCAGGAAAAAATATCCCGATATTCTTGGAAGAGGGCTTTGTAGGCAGTGATTTCTTCAGGAGTGCATATGGCACCAATGGTGATTTCCTCGACGACTCCATTTTTCATGGAAATATCAATTTTGATGGTAGGGGAAATGTTGGCCATATTGCCTTCTTCAAAAGCATCAGGGGAAAGGATAGGGTTGTTGAACCAATCGATATGGCCTGATGGGATAAAATCTTTGGTTTCGACTATGTATATGGGGTGTTGGTTAGGAGCCGTGAAGGATTCTTGTGAAAGGAAGAGCGCTCTGTGGTGTAGCGCATCCCATGGGTAGTCGGGGGTGGTTAATTCCTTGAGTAAGTCCTTGTCATAGTGGAATTGTCGAGAAGAAAATGGATCTAAAAGAGTGATATCGGTGACTGTCACCATGTGGTTGTCTTCTGGTGATGAAGAAGCAAGGGAAATGACACAATGAGATTGCAATGGTTTGCTTGACATAAACTGTCACCGTGTGGTTGTCTTCTGGTGATGAAGAAGCAGGGGAAATGACACAATGAGATTGCAATGGTTTGCTTGACATAAACAAAATATCGAGATACTGAGGGTTATAAATGGCAGTTTGGCATAAAATTTCCGTGGGGAAAAGAACGAGGGAATTGGGGGTAAATCCTCATATAGGTCATCCAAGAACCATGGAGGAGTAGGGAGTGATTCTGGCTCAGGAGAAATAATATGAAGAATCTCTGGTGATGGGGTAGGGTTAATAATCGATTTTGTAGGGGGTGTAGGAGTTTGAATCAGGGTCACTTGGCGTTGCTTGTATTCAATGATCATAGGAAATTGATATGTGAAATGATCTAAGGACTCGCAGAGAGAGCAAGGTCATCTCATACGTTCGTTGACTGAAGTCGTGACATAATGGATGTCAGTGACATTTGGTGAGGATGATGTAGATGGATTGGGTTCATGCTTGAATCTCTGGCATACTGCTATTAATGTCTGTTGGAATTGAGGTAGTGATGGGCAATGGTGTGTATAATGGCCATATTATGAACATATGGCGCAAGCGAATTTGGTTCGCAGTCCTTTGCAACTTATGTTAGGGGAGGTAGCGGCAGTACTTGATGAAGTGACAAATGGTGATGGTGTTTGATTGAGTTGAATTAGGTTACATAATTTGGGTAGAGATGGTCATTTGTTGGTTGGATGTCCATCTTTCTCACATAGTGCGCAAGGAGGTTAGACATGTTGGGGTATGGGAGTAGTGGGATCTTTATTTTTATATCTGCCCCTAGTTGTAGCAGTGGTGGTAGTGAGTGGGGATGCTGGTGGTGTTGTGGGAGTAGGTACTTGAATCTGCATCGGAATTCCTTCAGTTTGAGGAGGGAGGGATGGTTGAGGGACCATGGCAGGTGGATGTAGATACCATACTAGAATTGCCAGCACCATATTGGGAAGGGTAAGATTTGCGGCTACTTGGAAAGCTTGTACGCCTGGTGGAGGGTAAAAGAAGGGGATTTGAGTAATGGCTTGGGGAACTGTCTCCCAAACAGGGATATGGCCTTGGGGTGAGGTGAAATCGTGAACTAGTGGAGCCGACGAGTTCATAGGAGATTCTTGAGGGAGGAGCTCTGCGACTAGTGGGACATCAGATATAAAAGAAGCCTCACTGGGAGGAAGGGTGTCCTCAATGTCAGTTCCTTTGGACGAGATGACACATACCTGATTGGAAGGATGAAGGAGTGGTGGTGCACCATGGTAAGTTCCTAACAAGGATGGGTCTTTGAAAATTTTGTGCCCCATCTCAATGAGTGAGTAGGCCTCAGGATTAGTGTGGAAAAAAGGGAGAATGTTATCGATGTTGGCAGAAGGGTTAGGCTCATAATGTGAAACTTGATCAATGGTAATGATCTTCCCGTTATGGGGGAACATCATATTTTGAAAGATAGAAGAGGCTACGACCGAACAAGATATTGTAATCAAGTGGGGCATCGATAACTTCAATGTCAATGAGAATGGTCTTACCCCCGAGTTCTACAGGGACATTTTGGAAGATCCCTTCAAGAGAAGATGGTCGTCCGTCATAAGCTCTTAAGGTAATGGCAGATGGTATCAGTTCAAGGGAACCAAGTTTCTTCCATACAGACTTGGACATGATGCATGTGGACACACCTTCATCAATGATGCACCGATGAACCGTAATGTTCCGAATTTTAACGAGGATTTGAAAAGCGATGAGAGCGGGGAGGCGACGTTCTCCGCTGTCGAGATAAAATGTGATGAGTTGAGTATCCGCAGGGTTAACTTCCGCAAAGGCGGAAAGTAATGACTTCCGTTGAGTGGGATAAGTTTGAAGTACTTCTAAGACTGACATGGTAGCCATGGATTGTGCCAAGTCATCGACCAAACTATAATTATGAGCTGCCCTAGCCTGAGGGTTGTGGACATTCCTGTGCAATGGGATGTGAGGGATGCAAAGAGGTGTTTCTGTGTTAGGGCGAGGGATCATCAAAGGGGGTCCCGTTGGTGCTGGGATTGTTTCTGGGGGAATGGGAGGAGACTCAGAGGGTGCACTATATTAACGAATACCTGTTTGTAGAAGGACTTCTTCTTCACTAGTGAGGAGTATAGTAGGATCTGTAGGTTTGCTTGGATTGAGATATTGTCCCAACTGTGGTGGGGTAGGCTGCATGTCCCATTGGGTGTTCAACACTCCTTGGTGTTGAATGGGGTTCTGCAACACGGCTGGGGGTGGTTGTTGAACATATTGTTGTGGGGTCTGCTGAGGGGCAGGCGGTGCTGGAGGATGTGGTCCATTCATAGAGTGTTTCATCCATTTAAAATCAACGATTTGGGGGCAATGATGAGTATAGTGATAAAAATCACCGCAAAGGGCACAGGGGAAGTTGGTTCAAAGGTTATTGTTATTTTTCCCTTGACGTCTGTTGTTGTTGCCTCCCTGGGGGTTCTGAGTTGGTTCTGTTGGGGGTGATTTCCGCCTTGACTTGGGTTGTTATTGTTTCGATTTTTTCCTTTCTTTTTGGCATTATTCGACTGATGGGTTGGATTTTCTGTATTCAGTTGTTCAAAATTTTGATATTGCTGAATGGGAGAGGGTTGAAAAAAATTAACCCCAGCGTGAGGGTGTCCTTATGGTGGAGCCATGGGCTGTGGAGGGCTAGGAAATGGAAAGTACGGATTATGTAGTGGTAATGACCCGTAAGGTACATAGGAAGGTGAGGTGCTTTCAATAGTACTTAGAGTATAAGCTGAGGTAGATGGAGTACTAGAACTTGTTGGGATAGGTGGGCATATTGTGGGTGTCGTTGGTGGCCAACTGATGGGTGGAGGAAGGGAAATAGGGTATGGTTGTTGATAAGGGGGTGGAGGATAATAAGGGATTCCTCCGTATGCCGACGGATATTGAGGTGTGCCATACATTGGTGGTTGTTGGGGTTATGGATTGTGGTGTGTGGTGTTACCAATTAATCCGTCTGCTGAGTGAGACATCCCAGGTTTGTCTTGGACAAATGGCACAGGTCTTGGGAGATCAGGAAGTACTGTGTACAAGTATCCTGATTGTGAATAGATGAGGTCGTATTGTTGAGCCTTACTGATGGCTTCTTCTTCTGATTGAGGGAAGGCAAAAGCCACATCTTTACTGAGGAGAGAGACAAGTGATATAAGAAACCAATCAAGACATTGTTGTTTAGTGGTTTATGCTTTGCACAAAATACATCGTCGATGCCACTCATGAATGTGATCAACGATATGTGTGGCTGAGGTTTGTTTAAAATCATAGAGTAGTTCAAGACCGTTGTCATGGAATATTGGTAATTGGAAGAAGGTCAAAAATGCTTTGGCTAAGGACTTGAAAGTCACATGGGACCTTGATTTTTCATCTACATACCACTTGGCTGATGGGCTAGTGAGTGTGAATTGAAACAATCATAGTCGGATGGAATCATCCATAATGCTGTTGGAAGAGCACCATAAGTGGAAATTCATGACATGGTTGGCAGGGTCATCTCCTGCCTTTCCTTCAAACTTGGGGATATCTGAAGGTAGTTTGGTAGGCATTGCAGGCCATGTGGGGTCATGCAATATAGGATCATTTGTGAGTTTTCTTAGATATGGTATGTTGAGAGAGGCCAAATATGGCATCTGGAGTGGTGGTGAAGGATTAATTCTAGGCATGGTGTGAGTGTTTTGTGAACCTAACCCTTGAGGGGGACTAGGTGGGTTTGTACTTCCCCTTTGAAGAGAAGGTGGCTCCCTACTTCCGTGTAAAGGAGAGTAGGTGAGTGTTTGACCTTGGGAAGTGGACCCAAGTAGGTTTGAACCAAGCAAAGATGATCCTAAGATAGTGACACTCACAGGAGTGTGAGAAGGTGGAGCCGATGAGTTGGCAAGACTAGGAACTCCCCCTAGAATAAGAGGGAGATTTAGCAAGTGTTTGGAATGACGGGGGTTCTATGGGTCCCCTATGATGTATGAGTAGCCGAGTGAATGTGTGCGAATGGTGGTGAGAGAAATAAATAAACAACAGCCTTTGCTGCAATTTTTGATCTTTACATGATATATATCCAAATCAAATGTAATCAGAAGTGCATCATACATAAAGTGTTTTGATAAAGAAGCATATATGTGGATAAGTGGATTTTTTCTGCGTGGGGGAAAAAAGAAAATAAATTCTCATGTCCTAAAAGATGTAACATCCTTCCTCTCAAAAATAGCACTGGACCTTCCAATAGCACTCGATAGTGGGGTCTGAAGCCACCGAAAGAGAAACTAGTGAAGGATGAAGCAATTAGTTATAATGAGGGGTAGCGGGGGCATATCCCGAAAGAACTGACGATATTTCCCAATAGCCACAAAAAATCCGATCAAGGTGCAATTGCAGCCCACAATTGCCACCTGGGTAGATGTCCTAAAATTTGGTCACTAGGTACCTCAGTCAAAGTGCGACATTTAGATTTTTGGCCTAAGAAATGGGTCACGGGCTGGATCCCATCCAAGAGGTGGGTGCCTCAAGGGGGGACGCACATAACAACCGGACCTCGGCCTTCAACCCTTCATAGGTATCTCCCTGCCTTATGGTGTTAGGAACACTTGACTTGGAGGATTTAAAGTTCCCTATTTGACAACTTCTATTGTTTTGAAAATCTGAGAACCAGATAACAGGGAGTTGTTTGGATGCATATCCCCGAAATCCTACCTAGACTAAAAAAATTCTTTTGGCACCTCCGGTGGAGGAAAACTTAGTGACTTTTTAGAATTTTTTTAGATGTGGTTGTTTAAGAGATTGGGGGTGTGAACCAACCTCGTTCAAATTAAATGGGAGTGGATAGTTTTTCCAAAACAAGGGTGGGGTGTTTCAGAATCCCGTTGAAGGAAACTTACTTTAACCTCCACAATTTATAGATAAAACTATGTGAGTGATTGGTGAACTTTGTGTGTGAACAAGTGAAAGTGTGCCAATTTTTAATAATTTAGGTGTCACCTTGCTGCATGTGGACTTCGCTTGGTCCTTACAAGTGTTGATTACCTAAGTTACTATGTGT